>CM059202.1:44591728-44671978 GCA_030323885.1 Branchipolynoe longqiensis
CATTCTTTTGTAGTTCATTCTTTTGTAGTTCATTCTTTTGTAGTTCATTCTTTTGTAATTCATTCTTTTGTAGTTCATTCTTTTGTAGTTCATTCTTTTGTAGTTCATTATTTTGTAGTTCATTATTTTGTAATTCATTCTTTTGTAGTTCATTCTTTTGTAGTTCATTCTTTTGTAGTTCATTCTTTTGTAGTTCATTCTTTTGTAGTTCATTCTTTTGTAGTTCATTCTTTTGTAGTTCATTCTTTTGTAGTTCATTCTTTTGTAGTTCATTCTTTTGTAATTCATTCTTTTGTAGTTCATTCTTTTGTAGTTCATTCTTTTGTAGTTCATTCTTTTGTAATTCATTCTTTTGTAGTTCATTCTTTTGTATTTCATTATTTTGTAGTTCATTATTTTGTAATTCATTCTTTTGTAGTTCATTCTTTTGTAGTTCATTCTTTTGTAGTTCATTCTTTTGTAGTTCATTCTTTTGTAGTTCATTCTTTTGTAATTCATTCTTTTGTAGTTCATTCTTTTGTAGTTCATTCTTTTGTAATTCATTCTTTTGTAGTTCATTCTTTTGTAATTCATTCTTTTGTAGTTCATTCTAGTTCATTATTTTGTAATTCATTCTTTTGTAGTTCATTCTTTTGTAGTTCATTCTTTTGTAGTCCATTCTTTTGTAGTTCATTCTTTTGTAATTTATTATTTTGTAATTCATTCTTTTGTAGTTCATTACTTTGTAGTTCATTCTTTTGTAATTCATTCTTTTGTAGTTCATTCTTTTGTAGTTCATTCTTTTGTAGTTCATTCTTTTGTAATTCATTATTTTGTAATTCATTCTTTTGTAGTTCATTCTTTTGTAGTTCATTCTTTTGTAGTTCATTCTTTTGTAGTTCATTCTTTTGTAGTTCATTCTTTTGTAGTTCATTCTTTTGTAGTTCATTCTTTTGTAGTTCATTCTTTTGTAGTTCATTCTTTTGTAATTCATTCTTTTGTAGTTCATTCTTTTGTAGTTCATTCTTTTGTAGTTCATTATTTTGTAATTCATTCTTTTGTAGTTCATTCTTTTGTAGTTCATTCTTTTGTAGTTCATTCTTTTGTAGTTCATTCTTTTGTAATTCATTCTTTTGTAGTTCATTCTTTTGTAATTCATTCTTTTGTAGTTCATTATTTTGTAATTCATTCTTTTGTAGTTCATTCTTTTGTAGTTCATTCTTTTGTAATTCATTCTTTTGTAGTTCATTCTTTAGTAGTTCCTTCTTTTGTAGTTCATTCTTTTGTAGTTCATTCTTTTGTAGTTCATTCTTTTGTAGTTCATTCTTTTGTAGTTCATTCTTTTGTAGTTCATTATTTTGTAATTCATTCTTTTGTAGTTCATTCTTTTGTAGTTCATTCTTTTGTAGTTCATTCTTTTGTAGTTCATTCTTTTGTAGTTCATTCTTTTGTAGTTCATTCTTTTGTAGTTCATTCTTTTGTAGTTCATTCTTTTGTAGTTCATTCTTTTGTAGTTCATTCTTTTGTAGTTCATTCTTTTGTAGTTCATTCTTTTGTAGTTCATTATTTTGTAATTCATTCTTTTGTAGTTCATTCTTTTGTAGTTCATTCTTTTGTAATTCATTCTTTTGTAGTTCATTCTTTTGTAGTTCATTCTTTTGTAGTTCATTCTTTTGTAGTTCATTCTTTTGTAGTTCATTATTTTGTAATTCATTCTTTTGTAGTTCATTCTTTTGTAGTTCCTTCTTTTGTAGTTCATTCTTTTGTAGTTCATTATTTTGTAGTTCATTCTTTAGTAGTTCATTCTTTTGTAGTTCCTTCTTTTGTAGTTCATTCTTTAGTAGTTCATTCTTTTGTAGTTCCTTCTTTTGTAGTTCATTCTTTTGTAGTTCATTATTTTGTAATTCATTCTTTTGTAGTTCATTCTTTAGTAGTTCATTCTTTTGTAGTTCATTCTTTTGTAGTTCATTCTTTAGTAGTTCCTTCTTTTGTAGTTCATTCTTTTGTAGTTCATTATTTTGTACTTCCTTCTTTTGTAGTTCATTCTTTTGTAGTTCATTCTTTTGTACTTCCTTCTTTTGTAGTTCATTCTTTTGTAGTTCATTCTTTTGTAATTCATTCTTTTGTAGTTTATTCATCGAACTAGCTTAAATCTGCGCTGTGCACAGGTTAAAGCTAGGCTCATTATTTTGTAATTCATTCTTTTGTAGTTTATTAATCGAACTAGCTTAAATCTGTGCTGTGCACAGGTTAAAGCTAGGCTCTGCATCAGTCCCTGAACCAATATTGTGTTGAACTGTCATTATATATACATATATATTCACGGTTTCTGACTATATTTAGAGACTGCGTATATATGAAGAGTTCAGGCGTAAATCCCCATAACCGCCAATCCAAAAATGTAGCTTAAATAAAAGATTTTTTCTGAAAATAATTTTAATTCTCACTAATTCCACTTTTCTTATTATCATGTGGTTATGGAGCAATGAACAAAAAAATAGGAATATAACAGAATAAACGTTTTGAAGGTTTGATTCCAATGTTCATATGAATTTTTGGATTGGCGTTTACAGGGATTTGCACCTGAACTCTTCATATATTCAGTCTCTGTGTATCTTCTGTACCATTTTGTGGTCAACCATATCAGTGAAGCTATCTAATGGGGGAGTTAACAAAATTCCTGGTTACGTGACTCAAAATGGATGCCACCTAGATAAAGGATTCACCCAGTACTCGCAGTACACAGGGTGAAGATCAGCCTTATATAAAAACGGTCAAAAAAGCGGGTTAATGAAATGAGAGCCTAATTTCACAATCTAAGAAGCAACATTTATTCTTTGTATATGTCTTCATATTTCCCCGCTACCTTTGAGTTGAAAAATATAATAAAACATCTGGTTTAATAAGATTTAAAAGTGAAATCGATGGCGTTCTCTGGCCGCCATCTTGTCTTTTTGCATTCTCACCCATTTCACCAACTCTGTGCCAATATAAGTAACCATTTGACACTGGTGCCAGGCATTCTATTTCCTGTTCCATACTAAAGCTATTTTCGCCCGTATTTACACTACGTTGTCGTTCACCCGTGTACTACAAGTACTGGGTGAATCTTTTATCTAAATGCCACCGTACATATATGTATGTATATTATTGAAGATGGTTTGTTTGAAATAAAAAATGTTATGTTTATTGGTCTTTGCAATTCTTTAAAACAGAAAGTAACAAACAATTCATATTAGAAAATAATTAAACATTTACGAAAAGAAGCCTGGTGTGGAGTCACAACATGACAAGGGGAGTCGTTTTATGATATGTCACGGCCCACCAGCTGGACAGATCCTAGGAGGTTCCCAGGCCATAAACTCAGCAGATATCACCAAAACCACAGACCAACCACATACCAACCATATATTGCGTACAACCCTATAATATGTAAATAGAGTAGGCTAGTTTAGGAATAGTGTAGAAGAAAAACTATTATCAAGAAAAGCAAAAAATCTAACATAGATTAGGCCTACTAATCACAAATAATAATTATAAGAAAATCAAACCGATAACTGCCCAGCATTGAGAACAAGCCCGATCATCCGGGCTTATATGTTATGGACAACATAAACACCCCATCGAACAAAAACAAAAAGAATTATGCATAAAGTGACTTGGGTGTCGCTTAAGGGGGTGAAGCGAGACATAGCTCAGGTGATAGAGTGTCCACCTGTGAAGGTGTTGGTCATCCTATCGATCCTGCTCAGTGGACTCATTTGCAGTTTTGGCTATTTTCTGTTCCAACCAGTGGTCCACAACTGGTTCATCAAAGACTGCGGTATTTGCTGTCCTGTCTGTGGGAAAGTGCATATAAAAGACACCTTGCTGCTTATCGGAAAGAGTAGCCTATGTGGCGGCAGCAGGGTTCCTCCAAAGAAATATGTCAGAATGACCAAACGTTTGATGACCAATAGCCGATGATGAAAATCAATGTGCTGTAGGAGGCGTCGTTAAATAAAACAAGTCAGAATATGATCTCACACCGGCTGCTTGGCTGCAGATATGGCACCTACGTCAAGTACCGCTGTGAACCTGGGAAGCGGATGTTGGATGGTTCGACGCTGCTCCTCATCCGCTGTGATGCGACAGGCGAGTGGAGTGACAATGTGACGGACTGCAAGGGTGAGGCGACCGACCCTTTCTTTTGTTGCCACATTACAGTATAACCCCATTAAACAAAACTTGAAGGGACCCTAGAAATTTGTTTGGATTAACCAAGCTTTGGTTTAACCAAGCTTTGGCTTCAGCTTTGACTTGGCTTTGGCAAAAATGTGGGTGCATTATGAATGTAATATACAATGTGTGTGGACACTTTGATTATTGTTTTTTATGTAGATACAGTCATCATCATGCTGTCGGTCCCGATGCGACAAAGACTGCTTTCATTACTTGACTGTCGCTCTCCATTTAGCTCTCTGCTGTTCATGAGTCGGTCTTAATGTCTCTCAGCTTCAGGTTTCTCTTGATGGTATCCTTGATGGTATCCTTGAACCAGAGACAAGGGCGCCCTCTCTTTCTGTACCGTATAACCCCATTAAACCAAGCTTGGGTAAACCAAGCGATCGGTTAATCAAAACTTTTTTCGGCGGCCCGGCAAAATACTACCATTTATCATATAAAAATGTTGGTGGTGTCTCAGATCACCTTATAGCCACATTAAAGTTTGGTTTAATGTACCGGAAGTGGCCTGGGGCCTGACAATTTTGTTTGGATTAACTGATCATTTTAATTAACCAATGTTGGTTTAACCAACTTTTTGACATGATAAATGGTAGTATTTTGCCAGGCCACCGAAAAAAGTTTGGATTAACCGATCGTCTGGTTTAATCGAATTTGGTTTAATGGGGTTGTACTATTATTGTTTTTTTTATTGAAGATTTATACTGCCAATCATGGATAAGCCTGAATACTCTTGTTTTCACCATTAATTGGTCGATAGAAAGCTAGACCCTTCACTTTTCCGACCAAAGGGACTTTAACTCCCACACCACATAGACATGGTTTGACTATGACTATGAGAGCAACTGGCCTTTGATGACGCTGTAAGCGGTGGAAATCCAAATTGGTAGAGGTGATGGCATGGGAAATTGAACCACCAACCTTCAGATTGATTAGGAGTCTGACCTAGAAAAAAGGCAAACACTGTAACCACTCCACCACAGAGAACACCACAAAGTTGATTAAGCGGACACAATTTCAATCACGGACAATTGGTCTTCTTTATTCCGCTGATCCTTGCCCTATCCTAATAATGCAAAGTGGCAGGCCAGGTAGCGACAAGTATAAACTTTTATGTCAGGCACATTATCCTGACACTGGACCAGATGGGATGGCCGAATGAGTTACAGCATCCATCTTCCGTGTTGGTAGACTGTGGGATCGTGGGTTCGAATCCCACGATCTACCAAAACGGGAGACTGATGCTAAACTTATTCGACCATCCGGTCTGGTCATGGAACTCCTTTTGCAAGAGCCTGCTGATGGAGAGAAGGCGTCGAGCGCCTGGTTCCAGCAAAGCAGTGTTTGTCAATATGAGCGCAGAGTTGGTGAACTGGAAGAGAATCCATATCCGTATCTATACCAAGATGGCAACTACTAGATCCATTCAACTTTTAAAGTCTATTAAAGTTGCATAGTCCGATGGTTTTGAGTTTCTGTCATTTTTCTGAGATAAATATATTAGATTGATCATTAGTATCTACTTTACATTAGTTTAAAGTTACTTTTATTTTAAATGGTAAACTTTAGAGATATTTGAAGTGCAAACATGGAACATCAGTTTTGCCAAGCTTGCCAAAACTCTGACACGATAGACTTCAGCAGTAACAGGTTCTGTTAAATTGACTCAGTGTTCCCTTCTATGCGACAAAACATACTTAATAAGTGCACCGGTATCTAAGTTAGATATGTAGAATCAAATCTAGATAATTGTTTTCGTTTGGAAAATTGGATACTTCATCGGACTATGCAGCTTTAATCTACTAGCTGAAAGATTCAGTCGACACACGACAGTCTACACACTACCGTAGCCTAAGTAGGGTGAATCTTTTATTTGTGTAAACCTTATATATAAGACTCACCCCATACTTGCAGTAGGGGTGAAAAATAACCCATTAGAAAAAGTAGCGAAAGGTTGGGTAGATGAAATCAATACATCAATTATTAATTTCAAATAAACAACAGAAATTGGTGATCGTGCCTGAAAAGTGGTCCGCCCAGGATTTATTAAAAATAATATAAATTGTAACTGTTTGGTTGTTGTTTTACATCCTAGCAACATCTAAGGTCATATCAGGACGGGTATATAAACTGTTGAAAATGTGCCGGGCTAGTAGCAATTCAAATTTCATATCAATGTTTAAGTCATTGGTTTGACTCGGCCAGGGTTCGAACCCAGCAGTTCGAATCCCACGACCTACCAGAACGGGAGCCGGACACTCATCTCATCCGGCCATTGCGTCTGGTTAAGTATTACGTCTACGTCATATGCCAGGAAAAATTAATAAATAAAACCACCCGTCCCACCCTGATTTGTGTGATCAAAAGGATGAAGAAATGTTTGATTGGCTTCAGAAAACCGCTGCTTCCCACTTCCGTACGTGAACAACGCGACGCCGAGCGTCCTGGACACCGAGTTTGGAACCGAGGTGACCTTGACATGCATCAAAGGTCACCGGTTTTTCATCAGCAGTAACAAGTACGAGAGCAGGACGATGAGGTGTGAGGCGCAAACCAGGATGTGGCGCCCCCTGCTGGACGCCTGTGAACGTGGGTAGACGCCGGTGTGGTGGTTTCAGCGTGTTCCCGTGCTCAGACGTGTCCCTCGCTTCTGCGCATGCGTCAGAATCTAGTAAACATGGCCGTAATCGATTAACACGAACCGGGCGACTCGGGTCATCCGAATTTCAAATAGAACACGTGAGTGGAGTCGACAAATACACGTCCCGTGTGCAAAAAAAGAATAACTTAGATTAATGAAATGGAAATATAGGTAAACTGGGCCATGATACAATACTTTAAATCCTATTTTGCTGTACTTTTATCGGTTATTAAAAAAAAAGAACAAACTGTCCACCCGAGCGTATTCGATTATTCAACCCGAGTTTGTAGGATGTGCGCATGCGCCAATAAGTGGCTGGGGTGACCCGAGTTGATGCGAAATCCGCGCATGCGCAGAAGCAACGGGACACGTCTGAGCACGGGAACACGCTGAAACCACCACACCGGCTTTGTTTTGGGCGAGTTTTCGTCTTTTGAACGGCAGTGTTGCTGATCCAGAAGTGTTAGCAGTGTGTTCCTGACGACAAAGACTGTATTTTACTTGTAGTAAGAATGGATACTCGGAGGCTGTTGTTGTTTAGGGGAGTTTTCAGTCGCGTTGACGTGTTGAAGGCTGCAAATCTGCAGAACTGTATGGGCACTGCCGAGTGTGGTCCCATGCGGCTTGGAGTTGGCTTCTGGTGAGTCGTCGTCAGCGAAATCAGGGAGGGCGGGTGCAAGGGGGTGGACAGGTAGGTGGGTGGGGCAGCGCCGGGGGGGGGGGTGGAGAGAAAAAGGTAATCTAGGAGTCCAACCACAGTCCGCTAAGAGGGCCGTGGGAGGTTGGTTGGTGTAGTTTTACGCCCCAGCAACACGCAGTGAAAGTGAAAGGTGGTGGTTTGTGCGCTTTAAAGTTGAATAGTTTGATATTTTAAGTTTCAGTCATTTTCTTAGATAAATATATTAGTTTGATTGTTATATTGTATTGTCATGGGGGTGATGAAAATGGGAAATATTGTGCCTAGAGCGGGACTCGAACCCACATCTCTTTGCATTCCGGGCCAGTGTGCTAACCATTACACCACCTAGGCTCCCTGATATCAACACACTACCCACGCCTACCTGTCTATGTGGTTACTTGCCTGAGAGGTCAGTGCAGACCACTACACTCGTCCCCCTGGAATTGTAAGTCTTGTAATGCTTACAATTACATACATACAGGCAATGCACTAACACATACATACACAGGGTAGGTTCAACAACCATACAGCGCATAGCTTGTACAGGATCCTGATCACGGCAACCAGTGTCATGGGGGGTGATGAAAATGGGAAATACTGCGCCTAGAGCGGGACTCGAACCCACATCTCTTTGCATTCCGGGCCAGTGTGCTAACCATTACACCACCTAGGCTCCCTGATATCAACACACTCCCCACGCCTACCTGTCTATGTGGTTACTTGCCCGAGAGGTCAGCGCAGACCACTACACTCTTTTACTTTAGTTTGAAGTAACTTTGCTTTAAAACTGATGACTAACTTCAGAGATAGTGTAAACATTCTAAATTAATTTTAGCATGCTTGTCAAAACTGTGACCCCCATCGACTTCAGTAGTGAGTGAGACGTGGTATTATCTTGACTCAGTATCCCCTTCTATGCCGTAACAAATGCTTAATAAATGCAGCCATCATCTGTGCCAACCTGCACCGTCTGGTGTTTTTTTGTTGTTTAAAATTTTTTTTTTATTGAGGCTGTATTTATACTGTCCATAGCATATAGCCTGGGTATTCAGGCTTGTTTTCAATGCTGACCAGTTGTAGTGTTGGTGTTATCTTACCACACAGTGGCTGCTGATAAGTAATTTGATTGCCTGCATTTCAGCAGCAGATAGATAGTTGGTGGGTCTGGTTAGTAGTCTATGTTATTTTTTTGTTATTTTCTTGGCATATATGTGTTTTATTTTGTCTACTCTTACTACTAGACTAGCCTACTCCTATTTCCATATCAGAGACTTGTACATAGCTGTGTGGTGTGCTATCTGGCTACTTTTGGCATGGTTACTAGGACGTTAAACCCCCAACAATCTGACACTCTCCCCCCGCAGCCATCATCTGCTCGAACCTGACGGTGCCGTACGGCGCGTTCATCAGCACTCCCAGCAGGCTGTTCGACACTACCGTCAACGTCACATGTCACGTGGGGCACTACTATGACGTCACCACCATGGAGCGCGTCAGGTGGTCGAAGTGCCGGGAGGACGGCGTGTGGGACGCCGTCACCACCACGCCCTGTGAACGTGAGCGCCACCAGTGACGGGTGAAATTCTTTTTTTTGGGGGGGGGTAAATATTTGATTCATCTGTGTACATATTTTGTCAACGCAGAGGCACTGGTCTTCCAGCTGTTGAAGCGATCACAGTTGGGTTGTACATGGTGGTGGGGAAGTGGAATGTGCTGCATTGTGTGCAAGCACACCCCATTCTGAACAAAACAAGTGGGGGAGCAGCTGATGCTGTATAGGGTACAGCAAAGGTACTCAACATAAATGGTTCAGGAATGAGTCTCATGCACCAAGGTTTTTGAGCGAGATGCAATGTTGGTTGGTAATACCCCAGTCACACGACCACATTGCGACCACCTTATACCAAAGAAGCCACACTCACCAGTGACGCCCAGACGTCGGCAACCATTGTTTTGGTAGCAAGGATGTAACTGGTGAGTGTCGGTTCTTTGGTCTCAGGTGGTCGCAAAGTGGGCACACGCTGTAGTGTGACTGGGGTCTTATGTGGCTGTTCAGTGGTGTTAGTGGGGTTTGAATGTTATTATGTCATTGAGTTAGTAGTTTTTAGGTTTGTCAAGGCGTGGGTGGGGCGGCGGCCAGTCAGAATGAGAGCAAGCATGAGAGAGGGTTGGAGTCAGTGGGTCATTCAGTAGGTCACATTCTATCTTTGCATAGTCTGATGGTTTTGAGTTTCTGTCATTTTCTGAGATAAATATATTCGATTGCTTGTCATAATGTACCTGACTTTAGTTTGAAGTAACTTTTACGTTAAATGGCTAACTGTTGAGATTTCTGAAGTGCAAATATGCCAAATTAATTTTGGCAAGCACGCCAAAATTCTGACACCATAAGCTTCAGCAGTAACAGGTTCTGTTAAATTGTATGAGTATTCCCTTCAATGTGGTGACACGTGTTTACAAAGTGCACCAATATCTAAGTTAGATATGTAGAATCAAATCTAGATACAGTACAACCCTGTTAAACCAAGGTTGGTTAAACCAAACGATCGGTTAATCCTAACTTTTTTCGGCGGCCCAGCAAAATACTACCATTTATCATATAAAAAAGTTGGTTAAACCAAATTTGTATAATCCAAATTATTGGTTAATCCAAACAGAATTTCAGGCCACAGGCCACTTCCGGTTCAGTTAAACCAAACCTTCGTGTGGTTATAAAGTCATCTGAGACCCTACCAACCTTTTTATATGATAAATGGTAGTATTTTGAAGGGACCCTAGACATTTGTTTGGATTAATCGATCGTTTGGTTTACCCGAGCTTGGTTTAACATTGCTATATTGTATGTACATAAAAAACAATAATCAAAGTGTCCACATACATTGTATATTACATGTGCAATACACTCTTACTCAAAGTCAAAGTCGAAGCAAAAGCTAGGTTAAACCAATGATCGGTTAATCCAAACAAATTTCTAGGGTCCCTTCAAGTTTGGTTTAACGGGGTTATACTGTAATTGTTTTGGTTTAGAAAATTTTATGTTTACAACCAACCATCCCAGAGAATGGCGCGTTGCAAGATTCTCATGCCATTAATTGTCTGACACCCGATGTTGGCCGTTGTCGATAAGTTGGTTGTTTTGTTGCAGTTTTACATCCTAGCAACATCTAAGGTCATATCAGGACAGGTACAGACTTGTGACAGTGCACACTCATGGCAACTTTACAGTGCTGCCCCACTGGGAAGCCAGGCTGCTGGCACCATGACCTGATATCTCCCTCAGTCACATTATCCTGACACTGAGCCAACCAGTTCTTGCCCTATCCTAATAATGTCGAGCACCAGTCTAGAAAGCGACAAGTATCAATTTAGTAAGTCATTAGTTTGACTCGACCGGGAATCGAAATCCCGACCTTCCGCTCGGTGGTAAATCAGGTCCCGTGACCTCTCCTGTTGATTTTAGCAGGTCACGTGACCTGTCCTGGTGACTTCAGCAGGTCACGTGACCTGTCCTGTTGATTTTAGCAGGTCACGTGACCTGTCCTGGTGACTTCAGCAGGTCACATGACCTGTCCTGTTGATTTCAGCAGGTCATGTGACCTGTCCTGGTGACTTCAGCAGGTCACATGACCTCTCCTGTTGATTTCAGCAGGTCATGTGACCTGTCCTGGTGACTTCAGCAGGTCACGTGACCTCTCCTGTTGATTTCAGCAGGTCATGTGACCTGTCCTGTTGATTTCAGCAGGTCACGTGACCTGTCCTATTGATTTCAGCCATTCCTTGCCCGGCACCACCCGCCGTCTTCAACGGCTCGACAGCAGGCGGTGGGAGCGGCTACAAATACGCCGACAAGGTGAGCACTTCCGGTCTGTTCCGGCATGCATTAGTCACGTGACGTACGCCGACAAGGTGAGCACTTCTGGTCTGTTCCGGTCTTGCGGATTCCGAGGGACACCAGTTTGCCAGGGACACTTCCATTCAAATGCATTGTCAACAGCCGTGAGCAAATCTTCATATAGAAAAAATCAAATATCTCTAAGATTACACCACCTAGAAACAAATCGCTTCGTACACATATAGAAAACATCTTTACCATTAAGATTATATTACATTGATAAGGTTAGGGTTCTTGATTTCTATTAATTTTGAATAAAACTAATGTTTTTCACTGCGCGTACCGTCCAACTCAAGGCATCGTCAATGGCCGTGAGCAATCTTCATGCAGAAAATACAGGAAAAGTTAAATATCTCTAAAACGACACCACCTAGAAACAAATCGTTTGGTACACATATAGAAAACATCTTTACCAAAAACATTATATTAAATTTATAAGGGTAGTGACGATGCTGTTCGATTTTGATGCATGCACAGAAGCAATGTGTCCCTTGCAAACTGGTGTCCCTGGGAAACCACAACACCGGCATGCATTAGTCACGTGATGTACGCCGACAGGGTGAGCACTTCCAGTCTCTCCCGGCATGCATTAGTCACGTGATGTACGCCAACAAGTTGAGCACTTCCGGTCTCTCCCGGCATGCATTAGTCACGTGATGTACGCCGACAAGGTGAGCACTTACGGTCTCTCCTGGCATGCATTAGGCACGTGATGTACGCCAACAAGTTGAGCACTTCCGGTCTCTCCCGCCATGCATCTGTCACGTGATCAGCAATGTTGCTGATGTGTGAAAACAATTCAAGGGTTCAGGCGCAAAAACGACAAATCCATCTTCAGTGGTTTTGTTGTGAAATAGAATTTAGCGTTGCGCTTTCCCGTTAAAGTCTGATTAATTTGATATCGAGTAGGATGTTATATATAGGGCATGTGGCAGCTTCCGCAAAAGAAACGCATTGGATTATAGGATTAATGGAAGCTTCGGCTCAAATCTGGTCATAATAGTTTCATTTTGTCCTGGATGGCGTTTGTCGTTTGTTGTGCCTGAACCCATCATCATCATCATCATCATCATCATCATCATCATCATCATTATCATGACACACATATATATATATATGTATATATATGTGTATATATATATACATACATTTTATAGTGCTTCCCCACTGGGAGGCCAGGTCATTGGCACCACAACCTTATATCCCACTAAGTCACATTATCCTGACACTGACACTGAGCCAACCAGTCCTTGCCCTATCCTATTAATGCCAAGCGCCAGGCTAGGTAGCGACAAGTATAAATTTGGTAAGTCATTGGTTTGGTTCTGCCTTGATCTGAAACCCCTAAAACTAAAAGACTGTGTTCTTCCCGATTTTGCCCCAGTATACAATATTTAGCTAATTCTCTGCACTTGCGTCTGTTCAGGTGTTGTACAAATGTAACGATGGCTTCAAGTTTATCGATGGACGACTGAAGAAGCGCATCACCTGCACTGCGGTGGGAACCTGGGACGACATGGATGTCTCATGTCGAAGTACGTACCTCACATGTGTTCTATGTCACGTGACTGCCAGCCCAGATCTGATTGGTTAGAGTCAAACAAACAAGGTTATGTCTTACAGTAAAACAAACGAGGTTATGTCTTACAGTAAAACAAACAAGGTCGTGTCTTACAGTAAAACAAACAAAGTCATGTCTTATAGTAAAACAAACAAGGTGATGTATTACAGTAACACAAACAAGGTCATGTCTTACAGTAAAACAAACAAGGTCGTGTCTTACAGTAAAACAAACAAAGTCATGTCGTATAGTAAAACTAACAAGGTGATGTATTACAGTAACACAAACAAGGTCATGTCTTACAGTAAAACAAACAAGGTCGTGTCTTACAGTAAAACAAACAAAGTCATGTCTTATAGTAAAACAAACAAGGTGATGTATTACAGTAACACAAACAAGGTTATGTCTTACAGTAAAACAAACAAGGTTATGTCTTATAGTAAAACAAACAAGGTCATGTTTTAGAGTAAAACAAACAAGGTTATGTCTTATAGTAAAACTACCAAGGTGATGTATTACAGTAAAACAAACAAGGTCATGTCTTACAGTAAAACAAACAAGGTCATGTCCAGTAAAAAACAAAACAACAACAAACAAAACAAACACATCTTACAGTAAAACAAACAAGGTTATGTCTTACAGTAAAACAAACAAGGTCATGTCTTACTCTAGAACAAACAAGGTCATGTCTTACAGTAAAACAAACAAGGTCATGTCTTACAGTAAAACAAACGAAGTTATATCTTACAGCAAAACAAAGAAGGTCATGTCTTACAGTAAAACTAGCAAGGTCATGTCTTACAGTAAAACAAACAAAGTCATGTCTTATAGTAAAACAAACAAGGTGATGTATTACAGTAACACAAACAAGGTTATGTCTTACAGTAAAACAAACAAGGTTATGTCTTATAGTAAAACAAAGAAGGTCATGTTTTAGAGTAAAACAAACAAGGTTATGTCTTATAGTAAAACTACCAAGGTTATATATTACAGTAAAACAAACAAGGTCATGTCTTACAGTAAAACTAACAAGGGCATGTATTACAGTAAAACAAATAAGGTCATGTATTACAGTAAAACAAGCAAGGTCATGTATTACAGAAAAACAAACGAGGCTATGTCTTACAGTAAAACAAACAAGGTTATGTCTTACAGTAAAACAAACAAGGTCATGTCTTACTCTAGAACAAACAAGGTCATGTCTTACAGTAAAACAAACAAGGTCATGTCTTACAGTAAAACAAACGAAGTTATATCTTACAGCAAAACAAAGAAGGTCATGTCTTACAGTAAAACTAGCAAGGTCATGTCTTACAGTAAAACAACAAGGCTATGTCTTATAGTAAAACAAACAAGGTCATGTCTTACAGTAAAACTAACAAGGTGATGTTTTACAGTAAAAGAAACAAGGTCATGTCTTACAGTAAAACTAATAAGGTCATGTATTACAGTAAAACAAACAAGGTTATGTCTTACAGTAAAACTAGCAAGGTCATGTATTACAGTAAAACAAACAAGGTTATGTCTTACAGTAAAACTAACAAGGTCATGTTTTACAGTAAAAGAAACAAGGTTATGTCTTACAGTAAAACTAACAAGGTCATGTCTTACAGTAAAACAAATGAGGTCATGTCTCACAGTAAAACAAATGAGGTCATGTCTTACAGTAAAACAAGCAAGGTCATGTATTACAGTAAAACAAACGAGGCTATGTCTTACAGTAAAACAAACAAGGTTATGTCTTACAATAAAACTAACAAGGTCATGTCTTACTCTAAAACAAACAAGGTCATGTCTTACAGTAAAACAAACAAGGTCATGTCTTACAGTAAAACAAACGAAGTTATGTCTTACAGCAAAACAAAGAAGGTCATGTCTTACAGTAAAACTAGCAAGGTCATGTCTTACAGTAAAACAACAAGGTTATGTCTTATAGTAAAACAAACAAGGTCATGTCTTACAGTAAAACTAACACGGTCATGTCTTACAGTAAAAGAAACAAGGTCATGTCTCACAGTAAAACTAATAAGGTCATGTATTACAGTAAAACTAACAAGGTCATGTATTACAGTAAAACAAACAAGGTTATGTCTTGCAGTAAAACTAACAAGGTCATGTCTTACAGTAAAACAAACAAGGTCATGTCTTACAGTAAAAGAAATGAGGTCATGTCTTACAGTAAAACAAACAAGGTCATGTCTTACAGTAAAACTAACAAGGTCATGTCTTACAGTAAACAAACAAGGTCATGTCTTACAGTAAAACAAACAAGGTCATGTCTTACAGTAAAACTAACAAGGTCATGTCTTACAAGAAAAATGTCGAAAAAGGGGTTTAAGGACAATGCAGGGTATCGATATGTAATTGTTCACATTCTTACTTAAGTGCACAATCACACGAGTATACTTTTGATATTTTTGTGTGGAATAGATTAAATACATGTTGCTTTGCAAATAGTAACATACTTAAAGCTGCATAGTCCGATGATTTTGAGTTTCTGTCATTTTCTGAGATCAATATATTACGTTGATCGCTATAATCTAGCTTACTTTATACCCCTGTCACACTATGACGTAACGAGCGAACGTGAGCCTAACGTGGTCATTTTTCGTCATTACGTTGACGTACGTTGGGTTACGTTATGATGACGTCAGAATGACGTTAGACTGACGTCGAGCTACGTCACATTACGTCGTGTTACGTCGAGTTACATCGAGGTTTTGGACATGTTCAAAACTTTTGACGTACCTCAAACATAAGGGTTTACGTTCGCCGTACGTTCTGTACACGTTCAGCGAACGTCAATGATGTTAAACGGACATTAGTCAAACACTGCTCACTACGTTCAACTACATTCCACTACGTTGACCCACATTAAACCGGGTGGAAATGTCCACGCGGCGTAATGGGAACATCAGGAGAACGTCAGGAGAACGTACGTTCAACATACGTTCAATGTTTCGCCACCATGTCATGACGTATGTAATGTCACGTAACGTTCTTCTGGCGATGGAATAACGTTCATAACGTTCCGTGAGCGTAATGACATTGTCCTCTCTCGTTGAATGACGGTATCACTACGCTTTACCGACGTTACGCTCTCGTCCACTACGCTGCATCCACGTTCAACTTGTGCCCAAATTTGAATACCACGCCGAGAAGTTCAACGTTTTTCACGTTCTCCCTACGCTGACGTCGTCACGTCGTAGTGTGACAGCCCCATTAGTAGTTTAAAGTAACTTTTATATTAAATGTCTAACTTTGGAGATATTTGAAGTGCAACCTTTTTATTTTTTGTTTAACGAACCCCTAGGACAAAAAAGTAGACATCGGCTATTAGGGGTCTGAAGTCCAAACATGCCAAATTAACTTTGACAAGCGCGCTAAAACTCTGACACCATAGGCTTATGCAGGAACATGTTTTGTTAAATTGACTCGGTATTCCCTTATGCGTGGTGACAAATGTTTAATAAGCAAATAAGAGCACCAGTATCGAATTTAGATATCTTTGTTTGTTTGTTGTTGTCTTACATCCTAGCAACATCTAAGGTCATATGAGGATGGGTACCGACTTGTGACAGTGCACACTCATGGCGCTGTCCCACTGGGAAACCAGGGTGCTGGCACCATGACCTGGTATCCCACTCAGTCACATTATCCTGACACTGAGCACACCAGTCCTTGCCCTGTCCTAATAATAACCGAGCGCCTGACTAGGAAGTGACAAGTATCAATTTTTAAGTCATTGGTTTGACTGGACCAGGGTTCGAACCCACGACCCCTCTAACTCATTCGGCCATCCCGTCTGGTCCATTTAGATATGTAGAATCAAATCTAGATAATTGTGTTGGTTTTAAAAAGTAGATGTTTTCATCGGACTATGCAACGTTAATACACAGAGGAAACAATTATTATTGGACTTGAAAGAATTAATTACCAAATATGTGATGCCAAGTTTTAGAGAATAACCAAAATACGATAACTTCCGGTTCTGCGCAGAGGACCGCTGCGACCCCGTACCGGAAGCACTGCACACCCAGCCGGACACGCGCAACACGTCGTGGGAGACGGTCGTCATGGTAACGTGCACGCCCGGCCACCGCTGGTCCAACAACGTCACGGAGCAGCGCGTCATGTGTGACGTCGGCACGTGGACGGGCGACGTCGTGCTGCCGTGTGACCGTGAGTGTCCGCTATAGCGGGGGTCCGCTATAGCGGGGGGTCCGCTATAGCGGGAGGAATATATCACAACGTAATGCCGTGTAACCGTGAGTGTCCGCTATAACGGGGGTCCGCTATAGAGGGGGGTATATCATGTCGTGCTGCCGTGTGACCGTGAGTGTCCGCTATAGCGGGGGTCCGCTATAGAGGGGGGGCTATATCACGCTGTGCTGCCATGTAACTGTGAGTGTCCGATATAGCGGGGGTCCGCTATATCAAAGGGTCCGTTACATTAGGAGGTCCACTATATCAGGGGTTCCACTATATCAGGTTGTCCACTATATCAGGGGGTCCACTATATCAGGGGTCGGCTATATCAGGGATCCACTATAACAGGGGTCTGCTATATCAGGTTGTCCACTATATTAGGGGACCCGCTATAACAGGGTCCGCTATATGAGGGGTCCGCTATAACAGGGGGTCCGCTATATCAGGGGTCGGCTATATTAGGCACTTACGTATACATACACAGGCTAGGTTCACCAACGCACAGCTTGTACAGAATCCAGGTCACGGCCACGCCTGTTGTGGAAGTGGTACAAATGGGCAGAATTCGAATCAACACTTCTTGCCATACACTGATACTGAGGCTGTTGTCCTACCATTACACTATCTACATTCCCTGATGCAGTCACTCTATCTACGCCTACCTGTCCAAGTGGCTCCTTGCACACTACAACACTATTCATTATTTCATCGCTCTATTTTAGCAAAAGTGTGTTCAGTTCTTCCGAAGATGGTGAACACGACATTCAACAGCAGCCACTTGGAAGCCGACCGCCTCTTCAACACCAACGTAGAGTACACCTGCGACACTGGATTCAAGTTCCCTGACAATGAAACAGTACGTTTGAAGATTCAAACTGGTTAGCTCAGTGTCAGGATAATGTGACTGAGTGGGATATTGGATCGTGGTGCCAGTGGCCTGATTTCCCAGTGGGGCAGCACTATAAAGGCACCATGAGTGCGCACTGTCACAACTCGGTACCCATCCTGATATGACCTTAGATTGTTCCAAGATGTGAAACTCCAACAACCAACCAAACAAATCAAAGATTCAAATCAAAACAAATCAAAGATTCAAATCAAAACAAATCAAAGATTCAAATCAAAACAAATTCAAAGTCGTGTATCCCTATTGAAGAATAACTGGTTGTTTGGCCGTCTCCAGTTACTCCTCTTATTCTCGCTAGGATCCTGGCAACTGTCTGCCAGTCTCCCCCCCCCCCCCCCACTAAATACCAAAACACAACTCATAAGAAACAAAGGGAGATGGGTCACGCAAGATTGACAGTGATAAGGTTGAGCTTTATTGCTACAACTCTTGTTCAACTACTAGTGACCTGCCACCCTGACTCACTTACAACCTGCTACACAGATCCACATAGCTTCTGCTTGTTCAGTCAAAATCAGTGCCTGCAGCCCATTGAACCTAAGTCCTATGGGTGTTACGCACAGCTCAGTGGTGAACTGCTTCCTTTGCTATCTCTAGAGTGTCCAGCAAGTGCAAGGAGTTCAAGGGTGACTGGGCTCACACAGCCAGCCAATCAGACACCTCTGCAGCCTGGGAGGGGTGGCACCCAAGAGGGGGCACCTGTCACTCAACCCTAGGGCAGGTGGTGTCCATAATGTATGCAGAATGGCTGGGTGTGCTTACCCAGCAGGCCCGTGGTAACAAGTAGTCGTCATACAGTTACATTAAACAATAATACATGTCCCTCTCCCTTTTGCACTCTTCCTGGTGCATGATGGGAACCTTTCTGTAATTAGTAACCGTATCTTAATATCCGGACATCATACCGCAATCCCAGTCACCATGCGTCATAACATTTACACATAGTTATTTACATGTCACACAGCGAGTGGGCACACATTGCATCACTATTACATAACAATGGTCCCCAACTCCATCACCCGAGAAATTGATATGATTCCAAGCTCGGCTACCACGACCGAAAGACCGTATATTTTTACGCAATGTTCCTACTACATTTCTAAAACAAGATGAGTATAATAGGCTGAACATTATAATGTAGTTTGCTTTTAGTTTGGAGTAACTTTGATTAAAAAGATGTAACTTTAGAGGTGACATGCACAACTAATTCTGGGAAAGTTCACTAAAATGCTGGAAATCATGGACTCGCCCTATTGTTAGTTGTTTGTTGGAGTTTTACATCCTGGCAACATCTAAGGTCATGCCGGCATACAAGGAAACAAATGAGCTGACCGGGCTGCGAAGAAGGCCCTGAACTGTGATGTTGAGCCAGGTCTGATCCCTCACTCTGATCTGAAACCACTAATAGCCACCCACATAAAATCCAAATGGCAACATGAGTGGGATGAAAACATTAATAAACTTAAAGAAATTGAACCGTCTGTGGGAAAACCACCACAGACTCATGTGGGAGGCTGCTGACCAAGTGGTCCTTAGCTGCTGCCATATTGGCCACTTGTGGCTTACACATGCTTTTCTGCTCAAGGGGGAACCGCCCCCTGAATGTATTGGGTGTCAGTCCCCGTTGACACTCAAACACATTTGACTAAGTTGTGTTGATTTTTTGGCCCTGCGCCAACAATTCTACACTGCAGACAGTATGCATGACCTTTTTACTAAAGTAAAACAAGAAAATATTTTAGCCTTTTTGAGGGCAGCTGGACTGTACCACCTCATATAGTTTACTAAATAGATTCTATCAATTATTAATACAACTTTTCTTTTTCTATGGGAATTTGTTTCCCTTGACCACAAATAATTGATTGTGAGCTTTCTAATTTACGTGTAAAAGCGATGGTTTGAACAAAAAACAAACATTTCTCGCCGTGAACATGGCCTATGCTGCCGACACGGTGTAAAGCAACCACCAATCAATCAAGCAAACTATGGTCATGCCAGGACAGGACTTGCACTATTGACATCAGTAACAGGTTCTGTTAAGTTGGATTAGTATCTCACAACATATCTTCAGGCCAAATCTGCCTCTCAACACATCATCAGGCCAAATCTACCTCTCAACACATCCTCAGACCAAATCTACCTCACAACACATCCTCAGGCCAAATCTACCTCACAACACATCCTCAGGCCAAATCTACCTCTCAACACTCAGCAATCCCACACATCCTCAGCCAATCACCTACAACACATCCTAGGCCAACTACCTCAACACATCACCAGGCAAATCTACCTCACAACAACCTCAGAATCCACAACATCTCAGGCCAAATCTACCTCAACACATCCTCAGGCAAATCTACCTCTCAACACATCTCAGGCAAATCTACCTCACAACACATCCTCAGACCAAATCTACCTCACAACACATCCTCAGGCCAAATCTACCTCACAACACATCCT
The DNA here is from genome assembly GCA_030323885.1 of Branchipolynoe longqiensis. NCBI lineage: Eukaryota > Metazoa > Annelida > Polychaeta > Phyllodocida > Polynoidae > Branchipolynoe > Branchipolynoe longqiensis. The sequence goes on from CM059202.1 coordinate 44,612,281, forward strand.
CAGGCCAAATCTACCTCACAACACATCCTCAGGCCAAATCTACCTCTCAACACATCCTCAGACCAAATCTACCTCACAACACATCCTCAGGCCAAATCTACCTCACAACACATCCTCAGGCCAAATCTACCTCACAACACATCCTCAGGCCAAATCTACCTCACAACACATCCTCAGGCCAAATCTTCCTCTCAACACATCACCAGGCTAAATCTAGCTCACAACAGATCCTCAGGCCAAATCTATCTCTCAACACATCACCAGGCCAAATCTATCTCTCAACACATCACCGGGCCAAATCTACCTCACAACACATCCTCAGACCAAATCTACCTCACAACACATCCTCAGGCCAAATCTACCTCACAACACATCCTCAGACAAAATCGACCTCACAACACATCCTCAGGTCAAATCTACCTCACAACACATCCTCAGGCCAAATCTACCTCTCAACACATCCTCAGGCCAAATCTACCTCACAACACATCCTCAGACAAAATCTACCTCACAACACATCCTCAGGCCAAATCTACCTCACAACACATCCTCAGGCCAAATCTACCTCACAACACATCCTCAGGCCAAATCTACCTCACAACACATCCTCAGGCCAAATCTACCTCACAACACATCCTCAGGCCAAATCTACCCCACAACACATCCTCAGGTCAAATCTACCTCTCAACACATCCTCAGGCCAAATCTACCTCTCAACACATCCTCAGACCAAATCTACCTCACAACACATCCTCAGGCCAAATCTACCTCACAACACACATATTTGCTCAAGTGGCCTCTGACCGCTGTGTGCACGCCTCATGTGTTTGGTCACGTGACCTCTGACCTCTGACCTCGTGTCACGTGACCCAGGTGAAGGTGCGTCGCTGTGACGAGGCTGGCCGCTGGGCGCCGGACGACGCGCGCTTCCCCTCGTGTCAAAGTGAGTCGTTTCCTTGGTTACCAGCCACATTTGTAGATGGGGGGGGGAAGGTGCTTATTTTCTCTTTTTATTTAATAGATTTTTCTCTTTTAAATTTTCTTTTGAGTTACATTTTTTTTTTTTACCGGACTGGCGTAAATTGACAGCTACCCCTGTGGGATGGCTGGATGTTGGAGTTTTACGTCCTGGCAACATCTAGTGTCATATCAGGACGGGTACCTACAAACTTGTGACAGTGCGCACTCATGGCGACTTTATAGTGCTGTCCCACTGTGAGACCAGGCCACCAGCAGCATGACCTGATATCCCACTCAGTCACATTATCTTGAAACTGAGCCAACCAGTCCTTTGGGAGGGCGTGCGGTTAATACCCAGCCTAGTCAAAGTTGTGGTTTAGAAAATTGATACTTGTCGTTATCTGGCCTGGCGATCGGCATCGTGAAGACAAGGCAAGGACTGGTCGGGTCAGTGTCAGGATAATGTGACTGAGTGGGATATTGGATCGTGGTGTCTGTGGCATTGTATCTCAGGTAGGCAGCACTATAAAGTCACCATGATTGCATGAATGTATTTAGATATATTGTATATACATGTACGTATATATATGTATATATATATATATATATATATATATGTATATATATGAGACTGTCTCAAAAGGTGCTAGGCAATATGGGACAACACTTTGTCCATTATAACGATCAACATACTATCTGCTTATGCATTTCCAATCCCAATAGAATACGTATTGATTTGAAGCAAATGTCCTTGTGTTTTCACTGTAACCATTTCTATGCTGTTTTGTGTTAATCGTTACAATGGACACAAAAAAGAAGAGTTATCTCCTTTTGAGACAGGCTCATATTTATTTTTCATGTCAATGGTATTTTATGGAGGATCATTTGGAACCAAAATAAAGTGCTCGATATAGGCGAGTGGTGAATCTGTGGAGAGGTCGGTTAGAGAGGTTTTACTGTATAACCCAATGCTGCTGCTGTCTGGTGTAAGAATGCATGTTTTGTTTGCAGTCATTTTGTGTCCTGAGTTGGAAGACGTCAGCAATGCGACAAGAGACTCGAACGACACGTTCTACAGCCTCGTCGTCACCTATGAGTGCGTATACACCACACTGACTATTCGCAGAGCTGCTGCTCTGCGAATTATAGCCACCAATACTGTAATTCACAGAGTTGCAACAAGATCAAAGCTGGTCATCGAGAGACTTAGGGCCCCCCATAACCATGATGTTTCCAAGGACACCATTAGGCAACAACAACAATTTCAATGTCTAACGTTTTGTAGATGACAGATATAAAATGTTACATTAACAGAGCTGTCATATAATTGATATAAATTTATGTAATTTCTAGTAATTATTTTATTGACAGAGCTATTTGAAAATAATGTAGGCAAGTCATGTATTAAACAAATCCTATGCAGCTCTGCGAATAATAATCATTCTTCCGCTAATTAATATAAATTAATATAAAAATCAGGGGCAGGCGATTTTTCAGTCACAGGCAGGGACGATAACAAACATATGTTATTACTTTTCTTGTTATTACTTTATGTTATTATTTTTTGTTAGTCCTTTTTATGTGATTAATTTATTTTGTTCGTACTTTATTTTGTAATTTATTTTGTTATTTATTTTGTTATTACTTTTTATTTTATTACTTTATGTTATTACTTCTTTTGTTATCACTTTTTGTTGTTGCAACTTTTTTATTATGTTTTTTGTTATTACTTTAAAGATGTTATGTTTTTGTTATCACTTTTTTATACTTGTTATTACTTTATTTTACTTTATATCGCCTAATGGTTGATGACTCAGCCTCGTTTCTCTCTGGTTGGAACCACTGCCTGCACAGGTGTGGACAGGGCTACCAGTACCCGGACAAACAGACACACAAGTCTGTCACGTGTACAGAGAACGCAACCTGGACGCCGTACCCACCACCCTGCGAAGGTAAGCGAAGGTTTACTTTCCTAGCAGCTTCTGAGGTCATAGCAAGATGGCTACCCACTGTGTACACACACGCTGCCTTAAAGTTGCATAGTGGGATGGTTTTGAGTTTCTGTCATTTTTTATTTCTTTTTTTTGTTTACATGTCTATGTGGTGTGGGAGGTTAAAAATCCCTTGGGTCGGTAAAAGTGTAGGCTCGGGCTTTCTATCGACCAGCAGTGGAATGAGGAAGACCAGTCGCCTGTAAAAACTAAGTAGTCTCCTGTATAACGTAGCCACTCTCCTGTATAACGTAGCCACTCTCCTGCATACACCAACCACTCTCCTGTATAAACTAACAATTAACCTGTATAACCAAACCACTCTTCCGTATAACCTAACGAATCTCCAGTATAACCTAACCATTATCCTGTAAAAACTAACCACTCATCTGTATAACCAAATTACTCTCCCGTATACCATAACCAATCTCCTTATATAATAACCATTCACCTGTATAACCAAACTACTTTCCTGTATAACCTAACCACTCTCCTGTATAACCTAACCATTCTCCGGTTCACGTAAGCCACTGTCCTGTATAAACCAACCACTCTCCAGTATAACATAACAACTGTCCTGTATAACTTAGCCACTCACCTGTATAAGATAGCCACTCTCCTGTACACATTAACCACTCTCCTGTATAATCTACTAGGCACTCTCCTGCATAACCTAACCAGTCTCCTGTATAATCTAACCACTTTCCTGTATAACATAACAACTGTCCTGTATAACTTAGCCAGTCACCTGTATAGCATAACCACTCTCCTGTACACATTGACCACTCTCCTGTATAATCTACTAGGCACTCTCCTGCATAACCTAACCAGTCTCCTGTCCAACCTAACCCCTTTCCTGTATAACCTAATAACTCTCATGTATACACTAACCACTCCCCTGTATAAACCAACAGTCGTCTTCTGCCCCCCGCTGCCCCTGTGGAACGAGGCGGTCTTCAACACGACAAGTAACGAGTTCGATGCCGTCGTCCAGTACTCGTGTGAGGAAGGCTTCATCTTTGAGGACTTCGTCTTCGACGCAGAACGGAACAAGATCGCGGAGCCGGAGAAGACCTCCGTCTGCCTCACGGACAAGAGCTGGGGGCCTCCCATCTTCAACTGCCTCGGTATTAAATTCAGCTCATTCAGTTCATTCAGTTCATTCAGTTCATTCAGTTCATTCAGTTCATTCAGTTCATTCAGTTCATTCAGTTCATTCAGATCATTCAGATCATTCAGTTCATTCAGCTCATTCAGTTCATTCAGATCATTCAGTTCATTCAGTTCATTCAGTTCATTCAGTTCATTCAGTTCATTCAGTTCATTCAGTTCATTCAGTTCATTCAGTTCATTCAGTTCATTCAGTTCATTCAGATCATTCAGATCATTCAATTCATTCAGTTCATTCAGTTCATTCAGTTCATTCAGTTCATTCAGTTCATTCAGTTCATTCAGTTCATTCAGTTCATTCAGTTCATTCATTCAGTTCATTCAGTTCATTCAGTTCATTCAATTCATTCAGTTCATTCAGTTCATTCAGATCATTCAGTTCATTCAGTTCATTCAGTTCATTCAGTTCATTCAGTTCATTCAGTTCATTCAGTTCATTCAGTTCATTCAGTTCATTCAGATCATTCAGTTCATTCAGTTCATTCAGATCATTCAGTTCATTCAGTTCATTCAGTTCATTCAGTTCATTCAGTTCATTCAGTTCATTCAGTTCATTCAGTCATTCATTCAGTTCATTCAGTTCATTCAGTTCATTCATTCATTCAGTTCATTCAGTTCATTCAGTTCATTCAGTTCATTCAGTTCATTCAGTTCATTCAGTTCATTCAGTTCATTCAGTTCATTCAGTTCATTCAGTTCATTCAGTTCATTCAGTTCATTCAGTTCATTCAGTTCATTCAGTTCATTCAGATCATTCAGATCATTCAATTCATTCAGTTCATTCAGTTCATTCAGTTCATTCAGTTCATTCAGTTCATTCAATTCATTCAGTTCATTCAGTTCATTCAGTTCATTCATTCAGTTCATTCAGTTCATTCAGTTCATTCAATTCATTCAGTTCATTCAGTTCATTCAGATCATGCAGTTCATTCAGTTCATTCAGTTCATTCAGTTCATTCAGTTCATTCAGTTCATTCAGTTCATTCAGTTCATTCAATTCATTCAGTTCATTCAGATCATTCAGTTCATTCAGTTCATTCAGTTCATTCAGTTCATTCATTCAGTTCATTCAGTTCAATCAGTTCATTCAGTTCATTCAATTCATTCAGTTCATTCAGTTCATTCAGATCATGCAGTTCATTCAGTTCATTCAGTTCATTCAGTTCATTCAGTTCATTCAGTTCATTCAGTTCATTCAGTTCATTCAGTTCATTCAGTTCAATCAAGTAGTCTTCGTTTCTTCTAATTTGACAGAAATCAAGTAGTCTTCTAATTCGACAGAAATCAAGTAGTCTTTGCTTCTTCTAATTTGACAGAAATCAAGTAATCTTTACCTCTTCTAATTTGACAGAAATCAAGGGCATCGCTGACGACCTGGTCGGGGTGGTGTACGAGTCTCCGGAGGCCAAGTCAATCGGCAGTCTGGCCATCGTGCTGCTCACCATCGTCGTCATCCTGCTTGTCTCGCTCGACGCGAACAAGTTGTATGCGGACGGGAAGAAGATGCGTGAGAATGTGACCTACTTCATGGAAAAGAAGCACAGCCGCATCTCCAGCAGCACAGACGACATCCAGGTGACCGACATCGAAGACGACAAGGAGAGTTCGGCCTAACGCGCACTTCTTCCACATTCAAAACGAGGCTCGCATATTTCTTCCACATTCAAAACAAGGCTCACACAGCCCGCATTTGTTTACAACGCAGTGGCGCAATTTAGCTGCCTCGATATAATATCTGTAGTTGATTTGCTGACCGCCTAAAAGGTGGACGGTAGATAATTGTTACCAACTGAAGCGCGGGGTTATGGCCATTGGAATAGTTATTTTTAATTCATTGTCTTTAATTAATAACAAGATGTAGCTTCGGAAGCTTGATCAGACCAAACTGAGTCCGTCAGTGAACTATTGTGGCACCATCTGGTGCAAAGCTAAGGCAGTCAGGAATAGGAAGAGAAAGAAGAGGCTAGGTATGATGGAAGCCATTTTATTTGACTACTGGCTCCTGGCTACATATAATACTTATATTAAACATAACTTTGACACTGGCGGAACAATGAGGAACAATGAGGTTGTACAAGAGGGTGCCACAACCAAAGAGCATTGCAACAGTTTACGGGGTTTTTCAGTTGACCTCATGCCCCTTGTTTGTTGGGGTTTTATCTCCTATCAACCTCTTTCTTTGAGCCTGCTTGCACTAGTAATATCCACTGCTTGTCACTCTACCTTCATTCAACGGAGAGAAGGCGGTGCTGCAGGTAAAAAGAGTTTAGCTATGCGCCTTATAAGTATTGTACTTCTGCTTTCTCCTTTTTCATGCGAAACTTTGCATAAATGATACATGATATATAAATGTCAACTTATATGTGCAATGATCATGTGGAAATAAATCAATCTTAGTTACGACAACAAGGGAAAGACCCTAGACAAGGCCTGAGGGGAAAGGAAATAGAAAATGGAAAGGAGTCGGCTGCTGGAACGCCTCAGAATTCTAATTGAGCATTTTATTTTATTTTCGACCTTATTGTACAGTTCAATGTTCTCATATGTTAAGTCTTGATGTGAGGTTAGAGAAACTTAACCAATCCTTATTCGTTATTGTAGTGTCTGTAGTGTGGGGGGATGGCTATTTAGAGTTGTTGATCAATGTTGTCCTTGTCATGCTCCAGTCGAAGTGAACGACCCGAGATATAGATACTGGGTTGTTTGTAACCTTATGACAGTTACCGGTTGCAGAACTGCAACATTATAGAGAGGCTCCGATAAATCATCCCAATCTTTGGTTGAAGAATATTCTGGTAAGATGGTTGTAGAAGCTGGTGGATGTCTTTACAACGATTAAATGATGAGTCGTTGGGGCGGTCCAGAATCTCCGGTCTGGCGGTAGCACAGCACTTATATCCAGCAGACAGCAGCGAGGGTTTCCGAGTAAGGGTGGGTAAAGATGGGTCCAGCGTTTCCAGCAACGAGAACAAAGCGAGAGAAACCTAAAGGTAAAGGGCCCCACCCAAGCACACAACTCCCTTGGTCAGGGGGAGAAGTATGCCTGGGAGAAAAAATAAAGGGTAGAAAAGAGAAATGAGGAGAGTTGAGTCAAAGGACCGTGTCTATTTGCTATATGGCAACCATCCAGTGAACCAAAGACACGGACAGAGTAAGAGTAGAAAGTGAAATGCCAGTGGGCTCCCCCTCCTGGAACTCTTTTCAGACATATCAAGGAGGAGCAGGGCCAGCGGAGAGGAGATAGAGAGAGGTGTGCACGAAGTGCGGTCCGGATAGCAAGTGAACGACCCGGGCTGTGCAGTGTTTATTTAGTGACCAGGTTTATAACGCTAGATGGTGCAAGAGAACTTAGTACCAACGTAGAACATAGGTGGCGTGGAGGTGCACCCTTAGTTACTGGGCAGCTTTTGTAGTGTTAGTCGGGACATCCTCTATGGGGCATCGAGTATGTATTGTATATTTAGTTCATGAATCACCGAAAGGTGCCACCAAAAAGCATGTCCTTGGTTACGGTAGGCCCCCATGTCCATGTGCTCAATTACCCATGTTGCGGAAAACATGAACAATGTATCGAACACTGGCACAAACAGTGACCAATCAACAGGGGATGGGCTAGGCGACCCCATGTGAGATGTGGAAGGTGGTTTTGTTTGTCGTTCCACGCCGAATCAAACACAACTTGATCAAATGTGAGCAATTCAACGCAATCCTTGGTACTGCAAATCGTTTTTTGTTTGTTTTTTGTTTGTTTTTATTGTGATGGCTTAGCTACCCTGTCCATAATGAGTAAGTCGCATCACGGCTTGTTTTCATCGCTGACCAGCAATAGTCTCAACTTGGTAGTAGCCGTGTCATCGTAGCTGTTTTTTGTTGGGTTTTATTTTAGTGCCACATTTGCTACATTTTGTAGTATTCTTGTAGAAATGTGTTGCAACTTGTTATTTGTGTAAGTTTAATATCACATTCTTTCACACATTATATATATAGCATCTATAGCTGGACAAGATTTTGTGATATTGTAAACTGTGATACCTTATGTTCTGGTAAATGTGTAAATAGACCACGTGTTATTTCTTCACATCTGTTTTCTAGTTCTCCGTGACCATGCAAGCAAAGAACAGAAAGTGACACCCTCGTGAAAATTGGCCAGAAGTGTCACATGCAGAGTTAAAATCTAATATTTGAATTTTTTAAATTGTTTGGTTGCAAATGAAAGCTGGAAATCTCCCCTTCACATATATGTAAAATATAAATTGAGGAGATAACAAATAAAGGTGTAGTCCATGATTTAGCTATGTCTTATGGCAGTATAATATGTGTGTCACACGTGTAACACATCTTTAGGACACCGCACAGTCTGCTTAATAACAATCTAATCAGAATTAAATAATATCATACTTACCACTTAGAAGCATATTAATCATGGCATAATATACAGAAATATGTAGTGCTTATATTGATATAAAAAAGAAGTAATTCCCAGACATGCTTTATTCACTGAATAATTAGTGTACAATATTTGTGTGGCATCCAGACACCACTGGTTACACATGTGACGGAAATTTGTAATGTTATTTCTGAAGACATCACTTTTTTTTTTTTAAATGTAAGCATGCATACATGTTAATATATACTTCCGCTTTGATTTGGGAACTGTTTTGTTTGATATATCAATGCAATACAAGATGTCAATAATGATTCAACCATGTCCCATACGTCATGTTACATTTGGCTGACTCTAAAATGGGTTTTTTTTGGTACAAAAACACTTCATAACTAAAAGGACCAAAGTTGCACACAGTTTATTTTATTTCACTTATTTCTTTCATCAAATCTGAACATGAATATGACAAGTATAAGGAAAAAAATAAGTAGGAAGTTTTTTTATTGATGTTTTAAAATCCCATCCCATTCTGACAAGTTTTCAGGAGAGTGACCCATTTATATATATATTTATAGATATATATGAGGCAGAACACAGAATCAGGAGATGACGCCACCGGTAAAGTGTTGTATCTTACGGAGGATAAATAATATTAATAAGTAATATTCCCTTACGTATCTTTATACTCGCATAATATGTTATGCATCACATACATATAATCAAATAATTCCCTTCCGCACGTTTATACTCACATAATTCGCTATACATCACATATGTGCATATATGCATCCACGCACATATATTTCTAAGCGGTACAGTGAGTGACGGTTACAGTGTGAAGCGGGTGGTGGTGCCACCATCAGAGCTGAGGTTGGGGCGGCTGGAGCAGTAGATGACTAGGCCAGACTACATCAGTCCATGGAGCTGAGTGAGTGACGGAGGAAGGGAAGGATATTCTGGGGTATTATACTCATATAATTCTTTTACACCATATATGTGTGTGTGGATGTAAATATGAGATGTAAAAGACTTATATGAGTATAAATACTGAAAGTTCTGTAAACACCCACCTCAGTCTTCGACTGTCTCGATTTGTAACTCTACAAAACTCTAAGGTGGCGCCACCTAGGTAGGTACACCTGTCTCGCTAAAGGCTCATATATGTCTTTACCAGTATCACCAAAATATGGGACTTGTACGAATTGTATAAATAAAGATCTTGTTCCTTAATTGGTTTATGCATTAAAGCTAAAGACCCTGGGACTGATGTTAAACTCATCTGGGCGTGTCAGTGGTGTGTGGCGGGGTTAGGCTGTCCCTGACTAATGCCCATGAAATGCAGTACTTTTTAACCTTGACGTGCAATTGGTAAGTACACCATGAAACTGAACGGGTCCTTTGGATTTTAGGGCTCAGGGAGAAATCTTCAGCAACAGAAGGTTTGTTTTATTTAACGACGCCTCTAGAGCATTTTGATTTTCATCATGGGCTATTGGATGTCAAACATATGGTCATTCTGACATATTTCTTTGGAGCAAACCCACTGTCGCCACATAGGCTACTCTTTCCGATAAGCAGCAAGGGGTCTTTTATATGCACGTTCCCACAGACAGGACAGCACATATCGCAACCTTTGATGAACCAGTTGTGGACCAATGGTTGGTAGGGAAGATAGCCCCAACTCCAAATGTGTCCACTGAGCAGGATCGATCGGATAACCCACACCTTCATATGTGGACACTCTACCACCTGAGCTACGTCCCACTTCCTATTCAGCAACATCGGCATGGATGGCTTTCTTTGAGTATAGGTGAAGTCTAACTTCTTGAACGGTTATGATTGCTAATGTAATTAAGCAGAGTATCAACTAAAAGATAAACAAAGATTTATTGATTGACTATGAATGTGCATTGATTGTTAATGTGATTTACTGATTTCTGATTTCATGATGATTAAATGACAAACTTGATTGATTATTGATTTGACTCATGATTGATAAATGATAATGATAAGATGCATGTTTGGTATCACTGTCTTGTCTGTCGTCGTGTGAGCACGTTAAGCTAGTGACATCTATCATCAGAATCTGGAACCACTCTATTCTGGTGATTTCCCTGAGTGCCTGTCATTTCACATGCTATATCTCTGTAAAGAATGCATGGAAACGTAATAAAATGCTTGATTATATTCAGCTATTCATATCGCAACAGACATCGAGCTCTTATATTTGTAATATGCATATATATAACAGACAATTATATTGTATTTTTCTTCCTGGAATTTCACCGCCACTCTCTTTTACCCCAAGTTAAGCTGGTGACATGTATCGGCAGAATCTGGAACCGCTCTATTCGGGTACTTTCCATTTAACTGGCATATATACAGGCAATTCACTTACATATACATACACAGGGTAGGTTCAACAACCATACAGCATGTGATACGCAGCGAAGGAGGAAGTCAAGGCAGGAAGTGGAAATAAAAAACTTTATTACATATAAAGTGGAGGAAATAAGCAATGTACAATGATATTGATAAGTAGAAGGATATAAGCAATGTACAATGAAAAGTAGAAGGATATAATAAAGTCAAATGTGGAAAGTAAATAATGAAAGGGAAGAGGATAAGAATGTCTGTGTCCATGTTAGGGGAGGTGCCCCGAAGAGCCCTCCGCCCTATGAAGGTAAAAGCAGAAAATAAGGGTGTGTGGGTGGAGAAAATAATGAGGAGTGCGTCTGGCAGGGCGTGGAGGCGTAGTGACTGGAGGAGGCTGGGGAGCTGGTTATAAGGCCGAAGGAAGGGGGGGGGGGTATTATGTAACCCCAACGGTCGCTGGTGGGCTGGAGGAGGGCTGGGGGGGGGCACTCCTCCTCCGCCACGAATCAAACGCAATGCAAGCATTACGACCAATTTGTACAGGATCCAGGTCCCGGCAATGAATGACATGAGGTGATGAAAATCGGAACTAATGTACCTAGACCGGGAATCAAACCATACCTCTTGCCTTCTGGGATAGCATGCTAACCATTACACTACCTAGGCTCCCTGATGTCACCACCATATCCATGCCCACCTGTCTATGTGGCTCCTTGCCTGAGAGATATTTAAATATATGTCTCTATATATGTGTATATATTTATATATATATATATGAGACTGTCTCAAAAGGTGGTAAGCAATATGGGACAAAACCTTGTCCATTGTAATGATCAACATACTATCTGCCTATGCATTTGCTCAGGATAAACTGATTTGTTTTTTACATGGTGTTTCATAATCCAAATAGAATACATTTTGATTTGAAGCAAATGTCCTTGTGTTTTCAGTGTAACTGTTTCTGTGCTGTTTTGTCTCAGTCAATCGTTACAATGGACAACAAAAAGAAGAGTTATCACCTTTTGAGACAGGCTCATGTATATATGGGTCACTCTCCTGAAAACTGGTCAGCATGGGACAGGATTTTAAAACATCAATAAAAAAACTTCCTACTTATTTTTTACCCTATACTTTTCATATTCATGTTCAGATTTGATGAAAGAAATAAGGGAGATAAAATAAACTGTGTACAACTTTGGTCCTTTTAGTTATGAAGTGTTTTTTTAAACCAAAAAACCCCATTTTACAGTCAGCCATTTGTAACATGACATATGGCATGTGGTTGAATCCTTATTAACATCTTGTATTGCATTGATATATCAAACAAAACAGTTCCCAAATCAAAAAGGAAGGATATATTAACATGTATGCATGCTTAAATTTAAAAAAAAGAAATTTGATGTCTTCAGAAATAACATTACAAATTTCCGTCAGACGTATAACCGGTAGTGTCTGTATGCCACGCAAATATTGTACACTAATTATTCAGTGAATAAAGCATGGCTGGGAATAACTTTTTTTTAATCAATATAAGCACTACATATTTCTGTATATTATGCCATGATTAATATGCTTCTAATTATGAAATTATTTAATTCTGCTTAGATTTTTATTAAGCAGACTGTGTGGTGTCCTAAACATGTCTTACATGTGTGACACACATGTTATACTGCAATAAGACATAGCTTAATCATGGACTACACCTTTATTTTTTATCTCATCAATTTATATTGTACATAGATGTCAAGGGGAGATTTCCAGCTTTCATTTGCAACCAGAAAATGTTAAAAATTCAAATATTAGATTTTAACTCTCCATGTGACATTTCTGGCCAGTTTTCAGGAGAGTGACCCATATATATGTATGTATGTACATATCTACATTAATAGATATATATTTAAATATATACATAATATCTAAATATAATATATATATATAATAAATGTAATATATATATAAATATAATATATATAATAAATAAAATATATATAAATATATATAATATAATAATATATATTCATCCATGTACATTATCTAACAGCCATGACAACAATTTGATACAATCAGACAACATCAATTTGAGAAAATTATGCACCACCCCCATCCCTCAAAAAAGAGAATATAAGTGACATTTGTTTGCATAATTACAAATTACTTTAGAATTAACCTGAAGATGATTGGTGACTGTCTGCCTGGCTACCAGAGTTTGTGTACCACCGGACACTTTGCTGCACATGGCCCCTCTGCATCTTCAACTAAGACCAGGAAGAGCCAGTCATTGTCAACCACTTGCATCTTTATTTGTGTATGCACAGCTTTCACACACTTGTTTACACCAGAATGGCATTCGTTATAGAAGTGAAGCGATAAATATACACGAAGGCGTGTGTTGGGGAAGCTGAAGGACATTGTATAAGGGCGTACAATGACACGCTGCTCATGCGTCACAGTAGGCTTGAAATCCATAAGAATGTGTTCTGCCAAAGAATAGTGCAAGACTGAAATTCATTCTCTGAAGTGACTGTGGCGGCCACTACCCTCAATATATTTAAATCTAGGCTTGATAAACAGTAGCAGGCAATAAGATATGTGGCACCATAGGCGGAAAGAGCAGAATACCAGACAGGCTCAGGCTTATATTTCGTATTTTGGTACCCAGGTATCCAGGTATAATTGTTGCATACAGGAGCCAACATACCAAAGCGCGGTAGCGATCACTCCAATTGTAACTAATCTGAATTCACTTGTCACAAAGCGTGTGATAGTTTTGTCAACATGGTGCACCCGATTCAAGGATTTCTACAACGAATGTGGCTACCACCCAATGGGGGAAGGCAATATGGCCTGCTTTCATCACCAAGTGCCACATTATATTATAACGCGGGCTCTGGTCAGTAGCGGTTCAAACCAGTTTCACATTTCCTTTTTCTCAGTTGCTGTATAAATGTCACTTTCAATATTTTCAACTGGGTGAAGTTTATTGCAACAACAAAACAAGTTGTGTCTTTGTTTTAATGTTGTTCTGCTGTTTTGATATTTGTTGTTGCTTTTTTGTTGTTGTCTTTTTGTTGTCTTCTTGTCTTCTTGTTGCTTTTTTGTTGTCTTGTTATTGTATTGTTGCTTTGTGTTGTTGATTTTGTTATTGTTGTTTTCTTTGTTTTGTTGTTGTTTTGTTGTTGTGTTGCTCTTTTGTTGTTGTTTCGATGTTGCTTTGTTGTTCTGTTGATGTTGTTTTGTTGTTGCTTTTCAATAGTTTCATCGTTGTTTTGTTGTTCTTGTATTGATGTTGCCTTGTTATTTTGTTGTTTTGTTATTGTCTTGTTATTTTGTTGTCGTCTTGTTTCCTTGTTATTTTATTGTTGTGATGTGCTGTTGTTTTTGTTATTGTTGTTTTTCTTAGTTTTGTTGTTGTTCTATGTTGTTTTGTTGTTATGTTGTTGTTGTTTTGTTGGTGGTTTGATGTTGTGTGGTTGGTGTTTTGATGTTGTTGTGTTGTTATTTTGTTGTTGTTATTTTGTTGGTGTTTTGATGTTGTTTGGAAGTTGTTTTGATGTTGTTTTGATGTTGTTTTGTTGTTATTTTAGGGGTGTTGTTGGTGTTTTGATGTTGTCCTGTTGTTGTCTTGTTATTTTATTGTTGCACTGTGCTGTTGTTTTTGTTATTGTTGTTTTCTTAGTGTTGTTGTTTAGTTGTCATTGTTTTATTATTTTGTTGTTGTTTTGTTGGCGTTTTGATGTTGTTTTATTGTTGTTTTTATGTTTTTTATGTTGTTTTTATGTTTTTTATGTTGTTTTGTTGTTGTTTTGTTGTTGTTTTGTTGTTTTTTAATACTTTCGTCATTCTTTGTTGTTGTTTTTGTGTGCAAATCTCTATCCTGCCATATCGATCATCCAGTATTTGTATTACAAAGGCTGCTTCGCAAAGAGCGCCGCCTTCCTGTGTGGAACGTCGACAGTTCGAAATCCCAGCCGAGTCAAACAAATGACTTATCAAATTAATACTTGTCACCACCTAGTCAGGCGCTCGGCATCACTAGGATATGACAAGGACTGGTTGGCGCAGTGTCAGGATAATGTGACTGAGTGGGATATTGGGCGGTCATGGTCCCAGCGGTAATTTGAACAAACTGCCAAAACTCGTGACAGTAGGTTGCAGCAGGAACAGGTTCTATTCAATTGACTTATTACACCTTTCTATGCAGCAACAAATGCTTAATAAGTGAACTTGTATCGTACTTAGATACGTGGAATCAAATCTAGGTCAGTCGTTTGGTTGTGAAAATGTGTTGCTTTCATCAAACTATGGAACTTTAATAAGTGCACCAGTATCTAAGTTAGATATGCAGGATAAAAATCTAGATAATTGTTTTAGTTTTTGAAAATGTGATGTTTTCAGCAGACTATGCAGCTCTAAGGGATGACATTGAAAGCACAGCAGCATGTCATCTGACAACAACCAAGATGGTAATACAGTACAACCCCGTTAAACCACGCTCGGTTAAACCAAACAATCGGTAAATCTAAACTTTTTTCGGCGGGCCCGCAAAATACTACCATTTATCATGTAAAAAAGTTGGTGAAACCAAAGTCGGTTAATCCAATGTATCGGTTAATCCAAACAAAATTGTCGGCCCCAGGCCACTTCCGGTACAGTTAAACCAAACTTTCATGTGGTTTTAAGGTCATCTGAGACTTATTTATATGATACATGGTAGTATTTTGACGGGTCACCGAAAAAAGTTTGGATTAACCTATCGTTTGATTTAACCGAGGTTGGTTTAATGGGGTTAAACTGTATATACATAAAAAAACAATAATCATAGTGTCCACATACATTGTACATTCATAATGCACCCCCGTTTTTCCCAAAGCCAAGTCAAAGTCAAAGCTCGGTTAAACCAATGATCAGTTAATCCAAACAAATTTCTAGGGTCCCTTCAAGTTTGGTTTAAACGGGGTTATACTGTAGTCCTAAAAGTAGCAGCAAAGTCATCTAAATGCGACACAATTTAGCTTCACATGAAGAGTTCAGGCGCAAAACAACGTAAAGGCCAATCCAAAAATCTACTTAAAATACAAGATTGTTCCCTGAAAATAATTTTAATTGTCACTAATTCCACTTTTCATATAATAATATGATTATGGAGCAATTAACAGAAGAAAGTAGGAATGTAAAAAAATTTACTTTTTGTAGGTTTGATTCCAATGTTTATCTCAATTTTTGGATTGGCGTTTACGGGGTTTTGTGCCTGAACTCTTCACATGTCATCACATATGGCGTCCAGTGCCGCTTACATTGACAATTCGCATGTCAGACTTCTGCGGGAGCACCATAAAATTATACAACATCAGACAGTTTTGCTATAGCGCCATTGACTGGCTCACTTATTTTATTGAGTCATGTGTAATTAACAAAGGTGGCAGTTACAATAAACAATAAAAGCAGCTTTCATCGTACATGAATAGTACGCCTGAAGCCACTGTACACCATGTCATGCGCAGTCAAGCGCCATCTCCACAGTCGAATACTATCCGATAACTGGACATCCGGTGAAATCAAACCACATTATCCACTATATCCGAAGGGATTTAAGTACAGAGATCCCAAGTTTGTTCTTGTGTAGTTCTCTTTCGCTGTATTCTCTTTCGCTGTATTCTCTCTCGCTGTATTCTCCTTCGCTTTATTCTTTTCAAGTAAGGCCTCTCAGTAGTATTAAACTACAACCCACCTACCCACCCTCTTACAAAGACTGACATATATCACAGAAATAAGGTTATAAGGTTTACACAGTGGCTGGAACCAACCATAAGACAGCACTAATCGAATATTTAATACTGCAAGTTGTGAAGGCGCCATTAAAAGCTGGTTAGCGTCAGAAGCAATATTTAGCTTTAAAGTTGCGTAGTCCGATGGTTTTGAATTTCTGTATTTTTTCTGAGATAAATATATTAGATCGATCACGAGTATCTACTTTACATTAGATCAAAGTTACTTTTATTTTAAATAGTAAACTTTTGAGATATTTTGAGTGCAAACATGGAAAATTAGTTTTGGCAAGCTTGCCAAAACTCTGACACCATAGACTTCTGCAGTAACAGGTTCAGTTAAATTGACTCAGTATTGCCTTCTACGCAGAAACAAATGCGTAATAAGTGCATCAGTATCTAAGTTAGATATGTAATATCAAATCTAGATAATTGGTTTGGTTTTGAAAATTTGATATTTCATCGGACTATGCAGCTTTAATGAAATAACAAAATAAACACAACAAACAAAAAGGCACCAGTCAGGCCTAGACAAACACAGATAATAATAATAATAATAATAATACACAAGCTCAGTTTCTGGTAAACATTTTCTTCTACTTCTTGTGTGCATACAACATGCAAACATTTCTGTATGATCAAAAGAAATGAAACCAAAAAAAACCACAATATTATACAGGGATGAAAGTGATCTCCAGCAAAGAAAACCTGCAGAAACGCCGATGCTGAATTTCTGCGAAAACGCGAATTTCCCCCCATAGGATTAGCACTGTCCGCGAATCGCGGAAAATGTCGGAAGTCAGGTTTCAACTGTCCTTGTTCTGACTGTATTATCGTCCATGCCAATATAAGAATGGGATTCGAACTGGCCAATTGCTGTCAGATATATCCTGATTCCTTGGTATTTTGGTTAACGTTAATCAGTACATAATTATAAATCGCGGAAATCCGCGAAATCGCGGAAATCCGCGAAATCGCGGAAATCCGCGAAATCGCGGCGATTTCTCATCCCTGATTATAGTAACACAAGACCCCTGTCCATTAACATGTCATTTCCGGTACCTGTCCTGATATGACCTTAGATGTTGCCAGGACGTAAAACTCCAACAACCAACATGGATGTCAGTCACCCCTACTGTGGGCAGGGGTGACTGATGTCGGTGGGTGCTTGGTTCCACCCCGCAGCTCGGACAGCGGAACCAGTCGTTAGCAACGGGAACCAGCAGCGACCTGACCAAACCGGAAGTGACGTATGACGACCATAAGTGGAGCAGTCAGACGCGCCCCTCACACAGAAAGAAAAAACAGCGTCGTTCGGCCTTGTAAAGTTGCATCACCACTCACAGTGGCCAAATCGGTAGAGCGCAGGCCTCCCGTCCGGAAGGTCGGGAGTTCAAATCCAGGTCGAGTCAAACCAATGACTTATAAAATTGATACTTGTCGCTTCCTAGCCTGGCGCTCGGCATTAATAGGATAGGGCAAGGACTGGTTGGCTCAGTGTCAGGATAATGTGACTGTAAGTGGGATATCGGGTCATGGTGCTGGTGGCCTGGTCTCCCAGTGGGACAGCACTATAAAGTCACCATGTGTGTGCACTGTCACAAGTCGGTACCCATCCTGATATGACGTCAGATGTTGCTAGGATGCAAAACAACAACGACCAAACAAACACAATTAGAAGACACTCACACGTCACAGACAAATATAATATACATGTGTATAGCTTCATATCACGAAGTGGAAACTACCTATTTAGTTCGACCTTAACAAAAATAATTGATCATTCAAATACAATTCTAACTAAAGCGTGCCGTTGCGCAAACAAAATAAGAAAACTATTTGTCCCTTAAGCAGTTAAGTAAATACCTACCTGATTAGCACACACAGCGGCTAACGCTAATGTGTAATTAATGAGTTTTGAACATGACAGGACATGATAGATCACCGGAGGAAATATTCACATGTCCGTTATTGTAAACATGTCATTCTCGAATGAGATGTGCTGAATAAACACATCGACATGTAGGTATATACGAGTGACAGTATTCGCACCACTGGTAGGGGTTGGGGGTGGTGGCGCCACCTGGCCCAACTGTGAAAAGATGTCACCCATAAAGTAGTACACAACATATGGGTGATAATATAGGCATTCCCTTACGCGCCTTTATACTCATATAATTCTTATACATCACAAATATATATATATGAAGCTCTGCTATTCTTTCTTCTAATGTCAAATCATTAATCTCTTTTTGAATGATTTTTTCCCGCTCTTCCAGCGAGAGTGACACCATTTTTACTGTTAATTCCGGCGAATTATCTCCTGAGTTCGAGTTAGACATTTGTGCGTCTTCTTCTGCTGCTACTCTACCTCGTGTCACTCTTGCAGGGATAACCTTCTTCCCTCTCCTTCTTCCTTTCTTCTTTTTGCAACTTTTCTCTACCTTGTGCGATACCCCGCACGAGTCACAATACGGCATGTCATGTATGGTAGTATGGGAGGCAGCAAGCAGCACACGACCTCACTCAAGGAAAAAAGTAGTCGAAGTGAGTCCGTTTCAGTGATATTTCCGCGCGACACAGGTTGCGCCCCATACTCGCGCGCATAACAAGGTAGGTGCGCGACTCTTAATACTAGATATCGAAAGGACAATTAGAATAATAATAATAATTAACCTTGGATTCAGCTTCGTTCTTTATATTATTATAATACATTATAATACACATATGAAGAGTTCAGGCGCAAACCCCTGTAAACGCCTATCCAGAAACTTAATGAAAATAACAGACTTTTCCCTGAAGGTAATTTTAATTCTTACCAATTCCACTTTTCTTGTGATGATTATGCAACACTGAACAATAACAAAATAGGAAAGGTAACAACAATAATAACATTTTTGAAGATTTAATTCCAATTTTTATCTCCATTTACGGGTTTATGTTGATGAGGTTTTGCGCCTGTACTCCTTATATACGCGAGTGTCGTGTAGAGCCTCCGGATGGTGTGGGGGAGGTGAAGGAAGCCGGACCCACCCCACCTAGAAGGGGGGTGGGGGGTAGTAGCAGGACACTTACAGAGAAATTATTACACGCGATAACAGTCTTATCACTATCCATATATATATATAGAGATTTCTTCTTCTGAATGGTCGAGTCAAACCAATGACTTAAAAATTGATACTTGTCGCTTCCTAGCCAGGCCCTCGGCATAAATAGGATAGGACAGGGGCTGGTTTGCTCAGTGTCAGGATAATGTGACTGAGTGGGATATCAGGTCATGGTGCCGGCGGCCTGGTTTCCCAGTGGGACAGCACTATAAAGTCCCCGTGAGTGTGCACTGTCACAAGTCGGTACCCGTCCTGATATGACCTTAGATGTTGCTAGGACGTAAAACAAGAAATAAACAAAACTCTTCTGAAATTGTTCTTCCCTCATTCAAAACGCTTCTCCACGTACAATACTTGTATAAAGAGTCAGTCATTTATCAGCACTTATAATTAATATACACAGCTCAACGGCAGGTGCAACAAATGAAACAGGCATTTAATATATATATAAGTATATTAACTTAAATATATATGTATAAATACTTATATAGAAATTATATATAAGAATATCTAGGGATATATAACTTCTATGTCACATACATGTGCCACATATATGAATATATGCAGATATATGGCATATATGGACATCCAAATATGTACACCCGGAGATGTGGCATATATATTATATACACATACATGCCTTTATATAGCATATATCTATGCTATATATGCAGGTAGACAATGTTGAGATATTTCCTCAGCTTGCAACAGGTTGTTACAATCATTTGGCAAATTGTGATATATGTACTACTACTATATAATTTATTATGTGGATATAAATAACGGCAGCCCCTTAATGTTTCTCTCTAACCACTGTAACCTCCATGTTATTCACTGCGGAGCGGGCATTCTCTCCTCCCCATCTCCTCTACACCGTGAGCCAGGGGTCGTTCTGCTCACTTTCAAACTTTATATTATGTATCACATATCTTAACGTCAATCTTCACAAATACTCAAGCTTGGGAATGAATGGCTCGAAGTGAAGTTCTACGTCCCTTTCTGACATTGCTAAATATACACATCAATAGATATATACACATATTTATATATATATATATGTGTGTGAACAAAAGTTCAGGTGCAAAAACCCCATCAACGCCTATCAAAAAAAATCAATTAAAATACAAGAGTTTTACCAGAAGGTAATTTAAATTCTAACTAATTCCACTTGTGATGAAATGAGTATTGAGCAAGGAACAAAATATAGGAATGTAAAAATATAACATTTTGAAGGTTTGATTCCAATGTTTATCTCAATTTTTGGATTGGCGTTTATGGGGTTTTGTGCCTGAACTCCTCATGTGTACATATACATAGGAGGGTGTGTGTTTATGGGTTTTTTTTGTGCTTGTAAATACTGTTGTACAAACTTGGAGACTATATATGAGTTTCTAACCTCGTTACGAACCGGAAATATATAACAAGATATCCGCACTGTGAAGTGAACTTTGAAGTTGGCTTTTGTGTTATTGACGCAAACTATGCTTATCTGCAAATAATTATGTTGGGTTTTTATATAAATATATATCTAATCTCTATAAATATATATATATAATTATATATTATATATTTATATACATTTAAGTACATATATATATATACATGTATATATATATATATATAAAGGTCAAAAGTAATTATAGAAGATCTGTATGTAACTATATGTAATCTATATATAATCTATTTATAATTATATATAGTCTATATATAGACTGTATATAATTATATATAATCTATAAATAGGCTATATATAATTTATATAAAATATATATATAACTATATAATCTATATATAATCTATATAAATTTATATATAATCTATATTAAACTATATATATTCTATATTCAGATATATATATATATGATTATATAAAGGCCCAGCATATTATCTATGTGATATATAAATACTATATAGAGAGGACGGTACTCTATTATTTATCCACAGTCCTAGTAGACAGACAGCAAACCGTGCCATACCACGTAGTATACAACACAGTCCTAGTAGACAGACAGCAAACCATGGTATACCACGTAGTATACAGCACAATCCTATTAGACAGACAGCAAACCATGCTATACCAGATAGTATACAGCACGTCCCAGTAGACAGACAGCAAACTGTTCCATACCACGTGGTATATAGCACAGTCCTAGTAGACAGACAGCAAACCATGCTATACCATGTAGTATACAGCACAGTCCTAGTAGACATACATCAAATCATGCTATACCACCTAGTATACAGCACAGTCCCAGTAGACATACAGCAAACCGTGCTATACCAAGTAATACACAGCACAGTCCTAGTAGACCTACAGCAAACCATGCTATACCATGTAGTATACAGCACAGTCCTAGTAGACCTACGGCAAACCGTGCTATACCACATAGTATACAGCACAGTCCTAGTAGACCTACAGCAAACTGTGCTATACCATGTAGTATACAGCACAGTCCTAGTAGACCTACAGCAAACCATGCTATACCACATAGTATACAGCACAGTCCTAGTAGACATACACCAAACCGTGCTATACTATGTAGTATACAGCACAGTCCTAGTAGACCTACAGCAAACAGTGCTATACCATGTAGTATACAACATAGTCCTAGTAGACCTACAGCAAACCGTGCTATACCACATAGTATACAGCACAGTCCTAGTAGACAGACAGCAAACCGTGCTATAGCACATAGTATACAGTGCAGTCTTAGTAGACAGACAGCAAACCGTGCTATAGCACATAGTATACAGGAACGAGGATATGAATTGAACACCAAAGACTTTAAAATCAAATAATAAAATCTCATCAGCCAATTCTCGTCGGAAACTAAAATCAAACGCCCAGAAATGTCTCATTTTTTATCATAATATAGAAATATGGAAGGCCTACAGACAGCCCTCACCCCACCCCCACCCCGCCCTCACCCCGCCCTCACCCCGCCCTCACCCAGCCCCCACCCAGCCCCCACCCAGCCCCCACCCCCTAAAACCCAACAACACAAAGCCTGCATGGATGCTGACATTACAGTTACAAAATCCGGACGGTATCCGTCCTGATATGACCTTAGATGTTGCCAGGACGCAAAACTCCAACAACCAACCAACCAACACATGCTGTCACAAAGTGATCATAACCTTACATGTTACTGAGATGAATAACCCTATGTGTTGCTGTGTATGACGCACCCTTCCCCATCAACACCATCCAGTCATCATAAATGTACACGCTCTCCCAAAAGATGAATGCTCACACTGTCACAAAATCCAAATATGCACGCTGTCACAAAAGATGAATCTGCACTGTCACAAAATCCAAATGCACACACTGTCACAAAAGCCAAATGCGCACTGTCACAAAAGCCAAATGAGCACACTGTCACATTTCTCTTTCTGATAAAACCCTAGAATGTGTTCTGGATGTCTATGACAAAATCCCCAATCATTCATTATGTATATATATATTATATATATATACTTATATATATATAGCATGTTGAGGAGGCCAGGCAGGAAGAGTCCAACTCTCACTAGGTGGCGCACCATGCCGATCCTGCACCTCCACTGTGCCACTTTAAACCGATAGGTGGCAGCACCATAGCTGTGTTTGGGAGGACCTGGGGGGGGGTGGTGACTTTGATTAATGGACACCCACTCCAAGCCCCCTGGTGGTGAGTGCTTACCTGAACACTGAAAGATGGGCAATCACTTTGAGACTGTTCGAATAAACCAGATATTGTCATTAAGCTGTGTGAGGTGAGGGAGACGCGGACCCAGATATATGTATGTGCTGTCATGGCATTTCTGAGCACAAAGTTGCAGTTCGCTACACATAGTTTAACTGTTTTTCACTGTCACTGCATCTCTAAGCACAGAAATGAATATATATAATATATAAATATATTATATTATATATTAGCATATATATTTATATATCATATAAATAAATTATATATAATATATTAATATATGCAAGTTATAAATATATTTATATTTATATAAAATAAATGAACAGAGTTAAATATATTATATAAATTATTTATATAATATATATAAGCGATTTATATATAATATATATATTATGTATATATGTATATTCTATATAAATATATATTTTTAAGGGCAGAGTTGATTGTGCAAATATATTTCAGAACATAATACGAGCACCAGAGATTCAGATCAGATGTACTTGTCCTCAGATCTAAGTCTGCCACACTTGTCCTCAGATCTAAGTCTGCCACACTTGTCCTCAGATCTAAGTCTGCCACACTTGTCCTCAGATCTAAGTCTGCCACACTTGTGATATCCGTGTGTCAGCCTGGTACTCAGATCTCCTTGTTTCCTCCTGGTACCTAGACCTATGTGTCCCAGACCAGTGCTCAGATCTCCGCATGTCAGCCTGGTCCCCAGACCTGTGTACTTCCACCTGGTACCCAGATCTCTGTATCTAAGCCTGGTTCCCAGATGCCCATGTTTCCACCTGGTCCCTAGATCACTGTGTGTAAGCCTGATCACCAGATGTCCGTGTTTCCACCTGGTACCCAAATCTCCGTGTCCCAGCCTGGTACCCAGTTCTCCATGTTTCCACCTGGTACCCAGACCTCCATGTCCCAGCCCGGTGCTCAGACCAGGCTGGTGGTCTCTGCCTGATGCCCAGACCTCCTTGTCCCAGCCTTATGCCCAGACCTGGTACCCAGACACCCCGTCCCAGCCTGGTGCCCATACTTCCATTTCCCAGCCTGGTACCCAGACCTCCATGTCCCAGCCTGGTTCACAGATGTCCATGTCCCAGCCTGGTCCTCAGACGTCCATGTCCCAGCTTTGTCCCCAGACATCCATGTCCCAGCTTTGTCCCCAGACATCGGTGTCCCAGCCTGGTTCCAAGACCTTCGTGTCCCAGTCTGGAACCGGGTCCGGCCCGGTCCCCAGATGTCTGTATCCCAGCTTGGTTCCCAGACATCCGTGTCCCAGCCTTGTACCCAGACCTCCATGTCCCAACCTGGTCCCCAGATGTCCCTGTCCCAGCCTGGTTCCTAGTTCTCCTTGTCCCAGCCTGGTTCCTAGTCCTCCATGTCCCAGCCTGGTTCCCAGACCTCCATGTCCCAGCCTGGTCCCCAGACCTCCATGTCCCAGCCTGGTTCCCATACCTCTGTGTCCCAGCCTGTTACCCATACATCCATGCCCCAGCCTGGTTCCCAGACCTCCATGTCCCAGCCTGGTCCTCAAACGTCCTTGTCCCAGCCTGGTGCCCAGATGTCTGTGTCCCAGCCTGGTTCCCAGCCGTCTGTATCCCAGCCTGCTTCCCAGACCTCCGTGTCCTAGCCTGGTTCCCATTACCTCTGTGTCCTAGCCTTGTACCCAGACCTCCGTGTCCCAGCCTCATACCTAGATGTCCATATCCCAGCCTGGTTCCTAGACCTCCGTGTCCCAGCCTGGTACCCAGACCTCCTTGTCCCAGCCTGGTGCTCAGACGAGGCTGATTGTCTCCGCCTGCCCCGCGCTCAGTAGGTCGGGGTATGAGACCGGGTGGGGAATGGGGCGACCTCCCGGGGCCCCGCCCCCCGGGCCGGTGTCGATGTCGGTGCCGGGGTCATGGAGGTCTGGGTCGGGGAGGTCGGGTCCGGGGAGGTCGGGTCCGGGGAGGTCGGTCTCGGTCTGCAGGCCGTTGTTGCGGGCGATGCGCTCGGCCGTGCCGAAGACGGGCAGGTGGAGCAAGCAGTACAGGCAGCCGGCCAGCACGAACATGGCGCCCCCGATGTGGAAGGACATGTCGTAGTTGCCCGTCAGGTCGAACAGCAGGCCTGCCCACACACAGAAACAAGGCGGTTAGGGTTTGAATCAAACTGTACTAGTGCTGCCCAGCGGTGAGAACAAGTGTCAACAAACACACTTATCCGTTATGAGCAGGTTGAATAGATTCATCACAAAAAAAAAATCTGGGGAAAAATAATCTCAGCGGGTCACATGGGGGGGGTTCGGGGGTCATGTGGGGTTACCTAGGGGGTCACGTGGGGGGGGGGGGCGGTTACTTGGGAAGGGTCACGTGGGGGGGGGGGGGGGGTTCATGTGAGGGTCCAGGCAGTGTTATAATAATATGAAGAGTTCAAGCGTAAAACTCTGTAAATGCCAATCCAAAAATTGTATTAAGATACAAGATTTTTTCCTGAAGGTAATTTTAATTCTTGCTAATTCCGCTTTTGTTGTGATGTAATGATTATGGAGCAATGAATAAAACAAAAGTAGGAATATAAAAAAAAAGATTTAAAAAAGGACTTTTGGAAGGTTTGATTCCAATGTTTATCTTAATTTTTGGATTGGTGTTTATGGGGTTTTGCGCCTGAACTCCTCATACATATATATATATATATATATATATATATATATATATATATCGGTTTATCGATTTACTAATTAACTCTTAAAGCAGTATGATAGCAGGTTTTAGTATTAAATGTTAAAGCAGTATGATAGCAGGTTTTAGTATTAAATGTTAAAGCAGTATGATAGCAGGTTTTAGTATTAAATGTTAAAGCAGTATGATAGCAGGTTTTAGTATTAAATGTTAAAGCAGTATGATAGCAGGTTTTAGTATTAAATGTTAAAGAAGTATGATAGCAGGTTTTAGTATTAAATGTTAAAGCAGTATGATAGCAGGTTTTAGTATTAAATGTTAAAGAAGTATGATAGCAGGTTTTAGTATTAAATGTTAAAGCAGTATGATAGCAGGTTTTAGTATTAAATGTTAAAGCAGTATGATAGCAGGTTTTTGTATTAAATGTTAAAGCAGTATGATAGCAGGTTTTAGATTAAATGTTAAAGCAGTATGATAGCAGTTTAGTTTAAATGTTAAAGCAGTATGATAGCAGGTTTTAGTATTAAATGTTAAAGCAGTATGATAGCAGGTTTTAGTATTAAATGTTAAAGAAGTATGATAGCAGGTTTTAGTATTAAATGTTAAAGCAGTATGATAGCAGGTTTTAGTATTAAATGTTAAAGCAGTATGATAGCAGGTTTTAGTATTAAATGTTAAAGCAGTATGATAGCAGGTTTTTGTATTAAATGTTAAAGAAGTATGATAGCAGGTTTTTGTATTAAATGTTAAAGCAGTATGATAGCAGGTTTTAGTATTAAATGTTAAAGCAGTATGATAGCAGGTTTTAGTATTAAATGTTAAAGCAGTATGATAGCAGGTTTTAGTATTAAATGTTAAAGCAGTATGATAGCAGGTTTTAGTATTAAATGTTAAAGCAGTATGATACAGGTTTTAGTATTAAATGTTAAAGCAGTATGATAGCAGGTTTTAGTATTAAATGTTAAAGCAGTATGATAGCAGGTTTTAGTATTAAATGTTAAAGCAGTATGATAGCAGGTTTTAGTATTAAATGT
The DNA here is from genome assembly GCA_030323885.1 of Branchipolynoe longqiensis. Classification (NCBI taxonomy): domain Eukaryota; kingdom Metazoa; phylum Annelida; class Polychaeta; order Phyllodocida; family Polynoidae; genus Branchipolynoe; species Branchipolynoe longqiensis. The sequence continues at coordinate 44,639,420 of CM059202.1, forward strand.
TAAAGCAGTATGATAGCAGGTTTTAGTATTAAATGTTAAAGCAGTATGATAGCAGGTTTTAGTATTAAATGTTAAAGAAGTATGATAGCAGGTTTTAGTATTAAATGTTAAAGAAGTATGATAGCAGGTTTTAGTATTAAATGTTAAAGCAGTATGATAGCAGGTTTTAGTATTAAATGTTAAAGCAGTATGATAGCAGGTTTTTGTATTAAATGTTAAAGCAGTATGATAGCAGGTTTTTGTATTAAATGTTAAAGCAGTATGATAGCAGGTTTTAGTATTAAATGTTAAAGAAGTATGATAGCGGGTTTTAGTATTAAATGTTAAAGCAGTATGATAGCAGGTTTTTGTATTAAATGTTAAAGCAGTATGATAGCAGGTTTTTGTATTAAATGTTCAAGCCAAATTATATTGGGTACATATATTAAATGTCTAAGCAGTGTGATAGCGGTGTTTTATATGAAATCACCAAGCTGTGTGATAACGGTTTTTTATATTAAATCACCAAGCTGTGTGATAGTGGGTTTTTGCATTAAATCTTTAAAGGCCCTGTCACATTACGGCGTATGGCAGGAGCGTATTGAAAACCTACGTATGCCGTGCTTGTGCCAGCCTATGATGACCTTCGGTGAACTTTCGGGTGGGTTTGAGCGTATGGGGGACCTATGAGGAGCGTACGAGGAGCGTATGAGGAGCGTATGGGGAGCGTATGGGAGCGTGCTGTGACATTTTTTGACCGTATGGGCCATACGCCCTCATAGGTCGAGTTTTTTTTAGCATGCACAAACAAATTTGGACGGACGGATTTATGAAAGCGTATGGCGGCGTATGCCTCATACGCTTCACATAAGCCGACATCTGGCGGCATCTGGCGGCGTATGAGTAGCGTATGAGTAGCGTATACAGCGTATGCCGACGTATATGACGTAAAGCGGCTACGCCGCCATACGCTCCCACCATACACCGTAATGTGACAGGGCCTTAAGCAGTGTAACAGTGAGTTTGTCCAATGAATGTTGACGCACTGTGATAGTGGGTCTTCCTATTAAATATCTAAACAGTGTGACATTGGGTTTTCATATTAAATGTTGAAGCAGTGTACTAGCGGGTTCTTTGTATTAAATGTCAAAGCAGGGTGTTAGCAGATTTTTAAATTAAATGTTAAACCAGTGTAATAGCAGGTTTTTGTATTAATGTTGAAGCAGTATGATAGTGCGTTTTCATCGTAAATGTTAAAGCAGTATGATAGCGTGTTTTCATCTTAAATGTTAAAGCAGCATGATAGCGGTTTTTTTTATTAAATGTAAAAGCAACGTAATAGCAGGTTTTTGTATTAAATGTCGAAGCAGTGTAATAGCGGGTTTTATATTGTTAATTAGCCTTTGTTTATGGTCTATGTGATGCAGTAGGACCAGGCTGCTCTTGTTGACAAACACGAATGGTGGCTACCTGCGATGGGAGGCCCGGCGATGGAGGACAGGCCCCGCACCAAGGTGAGGAGGCCGAAGGCAGAGGTAAGGCGCGTCAGACCCATCAGGTCGCACAGGATGATGGATGTCAGTGAGATGTAGGTGGCTGCAAGACACGCGTCAGCACACACACGTCAGTATAGAGTGGTCAGAGACACACATGTCAGCACACATGTGTCAGTATAGAGTGGTCAGAGACACACATGTCAACACACAGCAGTCAGACTCACACACAAGCATCAATACAGACTCCTCAGAGACACACGCGTCAGCAAAGATGGTGTTAAATATATTGTATCCTCATTGCACTAATACTATATCTACATTTTATTTATGTATTACCATATTACATTATATTTCATTTACACTACTGCATTTTATTTTCTTAATCAATTATAATTGTCTTTTTATGAAAGAAAACAACAACAAACAAGGAATAGATACTTAATTGAGGTTTAATCAACAATTTCTTAAAGATTATAAATTAAAGAATATCTAAATATGGTAAATTATTGATGGTAAATAAATTCATCACAAAAAAAACCACATATTTAATAATCAATTTTTAGATTAAACAAATTTAAGTTAGATTCAACATTTCTTGAATTAAAGGACACAAAAGAAAAACCCTTACCAACACATAAACCGAAGAATGCGCAGAAAATGCACATGGTGGTGTAGGTGGTGGCGAACATGTTGAGGATGCAGGCGATGCCTCCGAGGATCATCATGATGTTGTGTAGGAGGAGCGAGTTAATGCATGAGAAGTCAGCCATCCAGCCAGTCAACACACGCCCCACCGTGTTGGTAATACCTGCAAACACAGGTCAACTGTGGGGTTATTCATACGTGACAACATAAGTACAACACATGGTGCAGATTGAGAGACTGGTGTGGGATGTGATATGTGCAAATGAGCGTCAACTGTGGGGTTATTTACATGCATCAACATAAGTAGGACAGCGGGCACGGATTGAGAGACAAGTGTGGGATGTGATACCTGCAAACACACGTCAACTGTGGGGTTATTCATACATGACAACATAAGTACAACACATGGCGCAGATTGAGAGACTGGTGTGGGATGTGATATGTGCAAACGCGCGTCAACTGTTGGGGTTATTTACATGCAACAACATAAGTATGACACCGGGCGCGGAATGAGAGACAAGTGTGGGATGTGATACCGGCAAACATTGTCAACTGTGGGGATATTTACATGCAACAACATAAGGAGGATAGATTGCGTGGATTGAGAGACAAGTGTGGGATGTGATACCTGTGAACACGCATCAACTGTGGCATTATTTACACGCAACAACATAAGTACGACGCATGACATGGATTGAGAGACAAGTGTCGGATGTGATATCTGCAAACACGCCTCAACTGTGGGGTTATTTACATGCAACAACATAAGTAGGACAGCGGGCGTGGATTGAGAGACAAATGTGGGATGTGATACCTGCAAACACGCGTCAACTGTGGGGTAATTTACATGCAACAATATAAGTATGACACATGACATGGATTGAGAGACAAATGTGGGATGTGATACCTGCAAACAGCTGTCAACGGTGGGGTTAATTACATGCAACAACATAAGTAGGACACATGATGCGGATTGAGAGACAAGTGTCGGATGTGATATCTGCAAACATGCCTCAACTGTGGGGTTATTTACACGCAACAACATAAGTAGGAAAGCGGGCATGGATTGAGAGACAAATGTGGGATGTGATACCTGCAAACACGTGTCAACTTGGGGTTATTTACAGGCAACAATATAAGTATGACACATGGTGTGGATTGAGAGACAAATGTGGGATGTGATACCTGCAAACACGCGTCAACTGTGGGGTTATTTACACGCAACAACAGAAGTATGACACATGGTGTGGATTGAGAGACAAGTGTGGGATGTGATACCTGCAAACATGCATCAACTGTGGGGTTATTTACACACAACAACAGAAGTATGACACATGGCGTGGATTGAGAGACAAGTGTGGGATATGATACCGGCAAACATGCGTCAACTGTGGGGTGATTTACACGCAACAACATAAGGACACGTGGTCCGGATTGAGAGACAAGTGTGGGATGTGATACCTGCAAACACGCGTTAGCTGTCAGGTTATTCACAAGCAACAAACCAAGCACGACAAATGGCGCACCAACTGGCGAACTGGGTTAGGGCACGGCAAGTGGATAGTGGTTAAACTGGTATTTACATCTGGGGTTGTGTTAGGCGTTCTATTGATTTGGGCCACATTGGCTTAATGTTGCATAGGACGATGACTTAGAATATTTGTTATTTTCTGAGATCAATATATTAGGCTGATCGTTATAATCTACCTTACTTTAGCTTGAAGGAGCTGTGATTTTAAATGGCCCCCTACCTATGACTGACAGAAGGAAGGCGGCTTGCGTGTCTTCAATGTCCAGCTTGATGGCGCGTTCAGCAACAAACACGAATGGAACAAACAATCCGATGAAGCCGAACATCTCCCCGAAGCACGAAATGAGAAACACGGGATCCTGCGTGCGAAAATAGCAACAGTTTAAAATGTGTCGCATTAGTTTAAACTGTCTCATATCAGGGTGAACTATTTGGGTTTTTTTTAGTAAATGAATTTTATTCAGATGTATCTTTTGTCAGTGCCATAGCACTGGTCTTCCGACAATAAATATTACAGGTATATAGGTATTTACACAATATTGTTTACATGGTTTATAAAATAAATTGAAATGTGAAGTAAATTTTTTAATTAAAGTATACACAATGCAATAAGTAATGAGTATGATGTACATTAAATCATTTTACATTTACATGCAAGGTCTTAGTTGTTGGTTTAGGATTTCAAATTCAATTGATACTAATATCTTTAATTACTTAGTCTTAGTTCAATATGATCAGAAACTCTTTTATCTAGTATGTTGCTTTGTAAGTAGTAGGATTTGGGTGCTAGTTGGGGTATTTTTGTGTTAGTAAGTCAAGATGCCTTGACTATTGGTTTGTTCTGTAGTAAATAAATCAGTTTATTCATTCGTGTGAGGAATGAGGAATCCCGATGTTGGTAGGAACTATGTGTATGTGTTACATGTTACAGGCGGAACATGAAGCAATACCCCTCACTCCCCTTTTGTTTGTTGTTGTTTTAGGTCCAAGCAACATCTAGGGTCATATCAGTTTGGGTTCCGACTTGTGACAGTGTGCCCTCATGGCGAATTTGTAGTGCTGCCCCACTGGGAAATCAGGCCACCGGCACCATGACTCGATATCCCACCCAGTCATATTATCCTGACACTGAGCCAACCAGTCCTTGCCCAATCCTATTAATGCCGAGCGCCAGGCTAGGAAGCGACAAGTATCAGTTTTGTGTGTCAATGGTTTGATTCGACCAGGAACCGAACTCCAGACTGTCTGCATGTGAGGCCAGCACTCTACCGATTCGGCTATCACACCCGGTACGTACATGTTAGAGGGGGAACAAAAAGCAATATGCCATTCTCCTCCCATAATACCTCACTCCAATAAGCACTCACTCCAATAAGCACTCACTCCAATAAGCACTCAATAAGTGCTCAGACGAGGCTGATTGTCTCCGCCTGCCCCGCGCTCAGTAGGTCAGGGTGTGAGACCGGGTGGGGGATGGGGCGACCTCCCCACTCCAATAAGCACTCACTCCAATAAGCACTCACTCCAATAAGCACTCACTCCAAATAAGCAGTCACTCCAATAAGCACTCATTCCAATAAGCACTCACTCCTATAAGCATTCAATCATATAATCATTCACTCCAATAAACACTCACTCCAATAAACCCATACTCCAATAAGTCATTACCACAATAAGCCATCACTTTAATAAGCACTCACTCCAAGAAGCTCTCACTTCAATAAGCCCTCACCTCAATAAGCCCCCACTCCAATAAGCTCTCATCATGGTAAACCCTTACTATGATAATCTCTCACTCCAATAAAACCCATCCGCAATACAGTACTGCAGGTAACTCAGTCACACACACCAACATTTCGAGACCAAAAAAAAAAGAACAAACCAAAATTTGAACAAAAATATTGTTTTTTTAAAGAAAATACAACAATTTTAACAAATTTCAAAAAGAATTCGAATCAAGGAAAATCCAACAAAAATAATTTAATAATAAATATTCAAAAATGAACAAAAAATGAACAAACAAAAATTGAACAAAAATTAGGAAAAAAAATTTGAACAAAGAAATTGAACAAAAAAAGAAGAACACCAAAAAGCCGTAAGTGGCTCACCTTCAAGAGCGACAGGTCGAGCATCTGCTTGAGGATGTCCTTGGCGGCCTTGGGCACGGGCAGCGTCTTCCAGCACCGCGCCTCCTCGTCAGGGGACGACTCGTTGGGGATGGTGGTGATGCTCGCCACGTACTGCTTGAAGTTTGGGTGCGACCTGAACTCGCTGATGTGAAGGATGCTTCCGCTGTAGAAGATGTCGCGTCTGTAAAGCGGACGCGCGTAATCCTCCTTCGCCACACCTGGGGGGATGCTGCGCTTGCGTGGAGTCAGACCTGGTGTGTGTGTGTTGAAGGTCAGGCAAGGGTTGTTATTTTTATTGGAGTTTATACATCCTGGCAACATCTAAGGTCATATCAAGACAGGTACCTACAGACTTGTGACACAGTGCGTGTCATGGTGACTTTATAGTTGTTTAAAAAAAAATATATTATTTTTATGTCCTGGCAACATCTAAGGTCATATCAAGACAGGTACCTACAGACTTGTAACAAAGAGCGTGTCATGGTGACTTTATAGTTGTTGTTTTTTTTGTGTTTTTTTTATGTCCTGGCAACATCTAAGGTCATATCAAGACAGGTACCTACAGACTTGTGACACAGTGCGTGTCATGGTGACTTTATAGTTGTTTGTTGGAGTTTTATGTTTTGGCAACATCTAAGGTATGTTTTAAGTCCTGGCAACATCTAAGGTCATACCAAGATGGGTACCTACAGACTTGTGACAGTGAACACTCATGGTGACTTCATAGTGCTGCCCCACTGGGAAATCAGTCACATTATCCAGACACTGAGCTAACCAGTCCTTGCCCTATCCTATTAATGCCGAGCACCAGGCTCGGAAGCGACAAGTATCACTTATATAAGTCATTGGTTTGACTCGACCAGGAACCGAACTCCCGACCTTCCGTACGCGAGGACCACGCTCTACTGATTCGGCCATGGCGCCCGGTTTTTTCAAACGAACATTTTGCTTAAAGTTGAAGTGCTTTTCAGTTTTAGTTTCCGCCATTTTAAAATATAATATGTCCCAACGTGGGTGAACAGTTGGGGGCGCCGTTAGGGACGAACAGGGCCGGTGGTGGCGCCACCAGTCACATAGTGTGGCAGGTTGCAAGTACCAGCAGCATACAATACCATTGTAACGATAAAAAAAAAGACTCACTGAGCCGACCAGCTCCCTAAATGGACCATTTAAGCTTAAAGTCGGTGCCATGGTCGGTAGATTTAGAGAGGTTTTACTGTTCCTACAGTAAAACCTCTCTAACCGACCACCTTCACAGATCGACCACTCCCGTATATCAATCGCTTTATTTGGGTCCCAAACGATTGCTCATGCAATACCATCGTAACGATAAAAAATACCGCCCTAAACCTACCACCTCCCTAAATGGAGCATTTAAAGTCGGTCCCATGGTCGGTCGATTTAGAAAGTTTTACTGTTTATAGAGTAAAACCTCTCTAACCGACCACCTCCACAGACTGACCACTCCCCTATATCAATCGCTTTATTTGGGTACCAAATGATCGCCCATGCAATACCATTGTAATGATAAAAAATAAACTCCCTAAAGCGACCACCTCCCTAAATCCCTTCTACAATGTGATGCTTTCATTGGACTATGCAACTCTAAATATAAAAAAGAATATATATGAAACAGATTTAAACCAATGGATAAGGCAACATAAAAAATACCCTAACACTGTTCTCAGCAATTGTAAGTTGGTTCTATTTGATTATTGAGGACCGTGGCGACTCGCCTTAGTTTAGACAGACAGCCTAGACATTTCACATGCAAATCAAAAATGTTATACAGAAATGCCTCTCTCTTGAAGATTTATACTGCCTATCACGGATAAGCCTGAATAGGCTTGTTTTCACCATTAGACAGTTTGTCGATAGAAAGCCCGAGCCTACACTTTTACCGACCCAAGGGATTTTTAACCTCCCAAACCACATAGACATGGTATGAGAGCAACTGGCCTTTGATGACGCTGTAAGCTATACACAGCGGTGGAAATCCAAATTGGCAGAGGTGGGGGCACAGGGAATCGAACCACTGACCTTCAGATTAGGAGTCAGACCTAGAAAAAAGTCAGACACTCTAAACACTCCACCACAGAGAACACCACTAACAGACACACACCTATAACACTGATATGTTGAGATTTAAAAAAATATGTAGAAACCGTCAACTACATAAATTAAATTGAACCAAATTAATCACACACATAGAAATGTTGTCTTGACAATGCGCTGCTCACCCCACACATTGGCCGTGCTCACACTCTTCATCTTCGCATCCTCATTCTTCACGGAAAGAAGTGGCCAGTTCTTCACTCTCAGGGCGTCATCGGGGTTTCCAAGAAGCATCATCTTGTCTGCGTTCCAACCGCCATTTTGACCGGTCACTTCTCCGTTAAATTCCTTCTTCGTCATCTCGCCTCCGTTCGCTTTGCCATTCGCAAGGTTTTTCAATTCGCCTCTGTCTTCCATCTTCAGCATCTGCACTTTCTCGTTGAGGTTGACATCGTTGATGTCATCCTCGATGAGGTCTTCGACGATGATCTGTGGGACCTTGGACACCAGTGGCGAGTCGCTGATGCTTCCATGCCGCATGTCCAGTCTCAGAAGAGAATTCTTCCGCGAGTTCGGCATCGAACCGAAGTCGCTCTCGCCATCCTCCGCATCATGCAGGGCTTGTTCGCGCGCAAGTTTGGCCTCCTGAAGCAGAATGTTATTTGTGTAGTAGTACACACTGACCTCTCAGGCCACATAGACAGGTAGGTACGGATAGGGTGATTGCATCGGGGATCCCAGGTAGTGTAATGGTATGTAATTGTAAGCTTTAAACGACTTATGGACATAAACCATTTAAAAGACTTACAATTCAAGGGGGACGAGTTTAGTAGTCTGCACTGATTTCTCAAACAAGGAACCGCATAGACAGGTAGGCATGGATAAGGTGATTGCATTAGGGAGTCTAGGTAGTGTAATGGTTAACCTGTATAATGATAGTGATAATGATAGTGATAATGATAATGATAGTGATAATGGTACTGATAATGACAGTGGTAATGATAGTGATAATGATAGTGATAATGATAGTGGTAATGATAGCGGTAATGATAGTGATAATGATAGTGGTAATGATAGTATTAATGGTAGTGATAGTGATAATGATAGTGGTAATGATAGTGATAATGATACTGCTAAGGATAGTGTTAAGGATAGTGATAAGGATATTGATAATGATAGTGATAAGGATAGTGATAATGATAGTGATATGGATAGTGATAATGATTGTGATAATGATAGTGATAATGATAGTGATAATGATAGTGATAATGATACTGATAATGATAGTGATAATGGTAGTGATAATGGTAGTGATAGCGATGATGATAGTGATGATCATAGTGATGATCATAGTGATGATCATAGTGATGATCATTGTGATAACGGTACTGATAATGGTAGTGATAATGGTAGTGATAATGGTAGTGATAATGGTAGTGATAATGATAGTGATAATGGTAGTGATAATGGTAGTGATAATGGTAGTGATAATGGTAGTGATAATGGTAGTGATAATTGTAGTGATAATTGTAGTGATAATGGTAGTGATAATGGTAGTGATAATGGTAGTGCTAATGGTAGTGATAATGGTAGTGATAATGGTAGTGATAATGGCAGTGCTAATGGTAGTGATAATGGTAGTGATAATGGTAGTGATAATGGTAGTGATAATGGTAGTGATAATTGTAGTGATAATGGTCGTGATAATGGTCGTGATAATGGTAGTGATAATGGTAGTGATAATGGTAGTGATAATGGTAGTGATAATGGTAGTGATAATGGCAGTGATAATGGCAGTGGTAATGGTAGTGATAATGGTAGTGATAATGGTAGTGATAATGAGACTAAATGCGCACCTTGAGACGCGCCAACACATCCACTTCCGGTTGCGCACGCAGCCCCTTCTCCGAGTGACCTGCGTCGGACGTGCTGCGCGTCAGCCTCTCCTTGAGGCGGTCCAACATGTTCTTGGAACGCGGCCTCCTCTTTGGCGCCTCCAGGGGGCGCATCAGCATCCCGCAGATACAGCTGCAGAACAAGAAGCCAGACTGATGCATAGGTCGGTTGGTTGTTGGAGTTTTACGTCCTGGTAACATCTAAGGTCATAACACGATGGGTACTGACTTGTGACAGTGCGCACTCATGATGACTTCATAGTACTGCACTACTGGGATACCGGGCCACCAGCACCATGACCTGATATCCCACACAGTCACATTATCCTGTCACCGAGTTAACCAGTCCTTGCCGTGTCCCAATAATGCCAAGTGCCTGGCTAGGAAGCGGCAAGTATCAATTTTTAAGTCATTGGTTTGACTCCAAATTTAAAAAGGAAACCCCGCAATGCACTCACCTGTTGAGGATGACCCCGGCCACGATGTACATGGAGTTTCTCCAGTCGAAGTGCTGCATCAGCAATCGGCCAGCAGGCGCGAAGATGAAGCAGCCGACACCCGCTCCGCACACCGCGATGCCAGTCGCGAACGCCCGGCGCTTCTCAAAGTAGTAACTGACCGACACGATGGACGGCAGGTAGATGAGCCCGAAGCCGAACCCTGAACAAGCACAAATGTTGCTTGGTTGTTGGAGGTTTACATACTGGCAACATCTAAGGTCATATCAGGATGGGTACCGACTTCTGACAGTGTGCACTCATGGTGATTTTATAGTGCTGCCCCACTGGGAGATCAGGCCGATGGAACCATAACCTGATATCCCACTCAGTCACATTTATCCTGACACTGAACCAACCGGTCCTTGCATTATCTTAATAATGCCGGGTGCCTGGCTAGGAAGCGACAATTATCAATTATTAAGTCATTGGTTTGACTCGACCAGGTTTTTAACCCATGGGTTCGAAGCCAAGTGGAACAGGGGTGCAGTGAAGCGGCACAGTCGCATGAAGGCATCACAGTTTCAAGACCTAAACACTGACCTAGATTTGATCCTACATATTGAACTTAGATACTGGTTCACTTATTAAGCATTGGTTTCCACATAGAAGGGGATACTGTGTCAATTTAATAGAACCTTTTACTGCCAATGCCTATGCTGTCAGAGTTTTGGTGGCCATTTTGAGTATACAACATCGGGTGCCTTACCTCCCATGCATCCATAGGTAAGCATCATCATGTAGATATTTGTCGAGAATGTACACAGCACAAACGCAAGGGATGAGATCAGCGACCCTGCTACACACACGATGCGACAGCCGAACTTGTTCACAAGCGCACTCGCGATTGGACCTGCCAGAAGAAGAGCACAGCGTTACAACGCAAAGAAGGGCACGGCCGACAAAGGTCAAGTTAACCTTGTTTTATTTAACGACGACTTTAGAGCACATTGATTTTTTTTATCGTATCATTGGCTATTGGATGTCAAACATATGGTCATTCTGACCTATATCTTTGTAGGAAACCCGTTGTCGCTACATAAGCTACTCTTTCCGATAAGCAGCAAGGGGTCTTTTATATGCACTTTACTACAGACAGGACAAAACATACCACAGCCTTTGATGAACCAATTGTGAACCACTGGTTGGAACAGAAAATAGCCCAAACTGCAAATGGCTCCACTGAGCAGGATCGTTTGGATGATCGACAGATTCACAGGTGGACACTCTACTGCCTGAGCTACGTCACGCTCCCTGGCACAGCCAACACCTGCTCCAGCATTTATTACAAACAGTCGAAAGACAATTTCACACTATATAAATGGGTCAGGATCACGAAAAGAGGCCAATTGGGGGAAGTTGTCGGCGTCGAACATTGGATGTCGGCATCGATCGTCATAATTATAGTTTAGCATTGACAGAGGTATTGGAAAGTCCTTACATTTATCCTGAATGTAAAGGTAGAGAAAACACAACAACCTTATTTGTTTCTAGCATAATTTAATCTAAAACAAAGAAATGCACTACAGTCTAAGAATTGCGACGCTGACATCTTAAATAAACCACCAATTGGCCCATTTTCGTGAGGCTGACTCAAATACATTATATTAATATTATTAATGGAGTGCTCGTAGCGTCTCGTCCACCAATCTGCTGACGGCAGCAGCCTGGGTGACTTGGGTTTGCGTGCAGTGAGGCAAACTCACTGCAAGCAAGAGCTATTACTCCTGGTGGAAATTTTGACGATAGGAAATAAATGGTAGGCTAGAAATATTGGCCAGCTAGAGGTAACGTACTCAAACAATATTCGTGTCTGTGTTATGTGTTATCGAGTGTCAAATAATATGCAATAGGCTATGCGTAATAGTCTGCGGAGGTGGGCGGAGTGGTTTAAAATGGGACAACGCTGAAGGCTGAGCCTCACTTGAAATCACTCCACTGGCCAACTAGAATTGTTGTTTATGATGCCGTAAAGTATGTACAATTTGCTTGATTTTTCCATCGCATTTTTGTTTACAGCGCTATGTCACCATTCGCTATGGAACTATATTCGAGTGAGTTTGTACGGCACTAGTGCCATTCAGCTGAGCAGAAAACACTGCTGTATCAGAGTGTGGCCAATAACAGCTGGTTGGTTCTTGGAGTTTTACGTCCTAGCAACATATAAGGTCATATCAGGATGGGTACCAACTTGTGACAGTGCGCACTCATGGGGACTTTATAGTGCAGCCGACCTGGGAGACCAGGCCACCAACACCATGACCCAATATCCCACTCAGTCACATTGTCCTGATACTGAGACAACCAGTCCTTGCTCTATCCTATTAATGCAGAGCGCCCGGCTAGGTAGCGACAAGTATCAATTTTGTAAGTCATTGGTTTGACTCGACCGGGAATTGATATCCCGATTTCCCGCACGGGAAGCCTACGCTCTACCGATTCGGCCAGCACGTCCAGTAGAAGTCTATGTGGAAGGGCGCAGTGATTCTAAAAGGGGGCGCGGGCAGGACTTGGAGTGGTTTCATATTGGGACAGCCAAAGGTTTCAGCTTGTTTCAAATAAGGCTTCGGTCATTAGAGATCGTCCGGCCACCTACAGAGACTGCTACTGCGCATGTACGGACAGACTACTTCTGCGCATGTACAGACTGGAACTGCGCATGTATGGACAGACTACTACTGTGCATGTACAGACTGGTACTGCGCATGTACAGACTACTACTGTGCATGTACAGACTGGTACTGCGCATGTACAGACTGGTACTGTGCATGTACAGACTACTACTGTGCATGTACAGACTGGTACTGCACATGTACATACTGGTACTGCACATGAACAGAATATTACTGCGTATGTACAGACTGGTACTGCGCATGTACAGACTCCTACTGCACATGTACAGACTACTACTGTGCATGTACAGACTGGTACTGCACATGAACAGACTATTACTGCGCATGTACAGACTGGTACTGCACATGTACAGACTGGTACTGCGCATGTACAGATGAGGGTGTGCAAACTTGTCTTCCGGTACTGGATTATTCCAAGTAGATGATAGAAATACTTGAAGACTTCACTCGCCCACTCACTCACCCACTAACTCACCCACTCACCCACTCACACCCACCCACACACTCACCCACTCATGCACTCACACTCACCCACTCACTCACCCACTAACTCAACCACTCATACACTCACACCCACCCACCCACTCACCCACTCATGCACTCACACTCACCCACTCACTCACCCACTAACTCAACCACTCATACACTCACACTCACTCACCCACTCACTCACCCACTAACTCACCCACTCACCCACTCACACCGACCCACACACTCACCCACTCATGCACTCACACTCACCCACTCACTCACCCACTAACTCACCCATTCATGCATTCACACCCACCCACACTCACCCATTAACTCACCCACTCATACATTCACACCCACCCACACACTCACCCACACACCCTCTCATCCACACACCCACACGACCACACACACACTCACCCACACGCTCTCACCCACTCCTACACTCACACCCACCCACACACACCCTGTCATCCACACATCCACACACCCACACACTCACCCACTATCACCCACTTATACACTCACACCCACCCACACACTCACCCACACCCACTCACCCACACACCCACTCACCCACACACCCTCTCATCCACACACCCACACAGCCACCCACTCACCCACCCACTATCACCCACTCATACACTCACACCCACCCACACAGTCACCCACACTCCCACACACACACACTCACCCACACACACACACTCACCCACACACCCATCACCAACCTACCACACATCAAGTAGAAGCCTGCCTGTATGCACCCACACACATTCACACACACCCACTCACCCACATACACACACCAACACCCACCCACTCATCCACACACACACACTCACCTACACACACCCACTCACACACTCACCCACACACACCCACTACCAACCTACTACAAATCAGGTAGAAGCCTGCCAGTATGCACCCACTCACCCACACACACTCACCCACACACACCCACTCACCCACCACACACCCACCACCAACTCACCACACATCAGGTAGAAGCCTGCCAGCAGGGACCCGACGAGTGCCGTCTCCGACTTGCTCGACTTGAAGAAGCGCATGAACTCCATGTAGAATATGCCGAAGGTGAAGGCGACGCCATCCACGATGATGTGGTTCACGAACGATGCCAGCACGACCACCTGCAACCCGAGCGTGACACGGGAAAAGAATTCAGTCATCATTTTACGCCATTTCAATAATTCTATTCTCAGTTCAGCGGCCATTTTACATGGCGGGTCTGCTTTATTTACACCCCAGGTGGATATCGTGTTAAATTATATAGAACGTCAAAGAATGTTAGATGGTTGATGATGCAGTATCGTAACATCTAGGGGAGCGGACGATACTGAGAAAGTCTGAATCCTGGTTGGTGTTTCTGTATCATGACATTACTGTGACAGAAGCAAGTTAGTTTGTCATGTTCTCGCAATAGACTACATCACTGTTCCAGTGGTGCATTGCATTGTGGGATGTGTCAGAGCAAAACAAACCTGCGAGAATCACATGGCACATGCTAATACACTGGGTGCAGCTATGAAATGTGCTAGTTTCAGCTCATCTCAGCTCTTGTTTGAAACATAGAATACCAACTAAAAAATATATATATAATAAATTAAGATATTAATCCTTTATCCAGCATTGCATTTACATCAATATAATCAGCACATCTTATGCCATGTTCATTTAGATTTAGACAAATCTGGGCACTCAGACTAGTGTTAGAGCTATAGTCAGAGTCAGTTTTACTTATTTTATTAATGTTTTTATTTATATCCTATGGTTAATGACATATGTAGAACTAGAAAATTAGTAGGGTTAATCAGATATTGGTTATATATTTCTCTGAAACAAGTGTATGTTGACACATTTGGCATTTTAATATTTAGAACAAGAATTAATAATGGTGATGTGGATATCACTGATTGTTTTATGTGGAATTGTATGTTTCTTAGCTCAAAATGTTTAACTATGGCTAGTTTTGTCTTAGCTATATTCATCAGATCATTATATTGCATGTGTACATACATCTTTATGCCAAATTGTTTTGTATTTCTATTCATTTTGAATCAAATCAAAGTTTTTCCCTCTGCGTATCAACAAACTCAATGGCCATTCGCATTTGCTTTGCTGCCAACGCTGTTTTCAGCGCATGCACAGTCGGAACCGTGATCCAGTCTATACACAATGGTCGGCTCAGCTATACTGCCCCCTGTTGATACAAAGTAACACCAGGTGGCAGCACACGAGCAGGAACAGTCCCAATAGTGGACTGTTCCACTCCTGGCTAGCGGTCACCCCCATGGGAGGCTACGTGCGACTGTCTGGACAGTGACAGGTCACTTCTATTCTGACGTTGGTGGAATAAACCAGAGACGGCCATGGGGTTTGAAGCAACTTCATCGTTACGTATTATTCCTCAAGTGTAGAACTACCTCACATCTGGTTATGTGAGAATGTTTTCTTTGGAGATTTTCCCCCCTACGAGCATCAAAACTCACTGGTTTCATTAGATAAAAATGTGACCTAGATAACGTGACATATATGACATGACATAGATGACATGACATAGATGACATGACATAGATGACATGACATAAATAACGTGAGCCGAATGGTATGACGTAAATAGCATGACATAGATAGCATGACATAGCTATAGTGCCCTAGATATGGTGACCTATATAGCGTGACATAGGTGAGATGACCTTATAACATGACCTAGATACGGTGACCTAGATAATATGGGTAGATATGACCTAGATATTGTGACATATACGTTGTGGCGATAAGATTACCTAGATCACATGACCTAGATAATAAGACCTAGATAACATGACATATGTAGTGTGACCTAGATGGTGTGATCTAGATATTATGCCTAGATGATATGACCTAGATAGTCGACCTAGATAATGTGACTTAAATAACAGAGTAATGGCATCCTGCTCCTGTCTCCAACTGGAGTGTACACCCTAATCACTTACACACGCTTGCACTTCAAATATATCCAAAGTTAGTAAATTAACACAAAAGTAACTCTGAACGCAGGTAAAGTGATTTATAATTGGTCGCAATGCTAGCATTGTGTTTCATTTGGGGGGAACAACTAACATACCTCCCCCCCCCCCCTGCACCCCCCGCGCCCACAATGGTTTGGACTCTTCTTTAGAATGACGGACAAGTCCACTATAATATCTACAGGATAACTGGGTTTTCACACCCTTTCCTGGGCCATCACCGGCCGCTCTCCTCACTTATCAACGAGCTGTCAATGTACATGCTTTGCAAGGTCGTTACCGCTCGCTGACCCTTCTACAACTTGTATCTATCTACACCTGTGCCTGGGTGTTTCTGTCAACATTCCCTTTCCCCTCTCTCCCTCTCCCTCCTCTTGTCTCTCTCCCCCTCTCTCCCTCCCACCCCCTCTCTCCGTCTCTCCCTCTCTCCGTCTCTCCCTCTCTCTCTCCCTCCCACTCCCTTTCTCTCCCACCTCCCCCTCCCTCCCTCTCTCTCTCCCTCCCACTCCCTTTCTCTCCCACCTCCCCCTCCCTCCCTCTCTCTCTCCCTCACACTCCCTTTCTCTCCCCACCCCCCCACCCTCCCCCATTCTCTCCCTCCTTCCCCCTTCTCCCTCTCTCTCTCTCTCCTTCCCCTTCTCCCCCTCTCTTATTAGACGTGTGTTACCTGCCTCTACATTGTCGCGCCCCAAATCGCAACCCTAGTACTTCCAACCCATCTAACTATAAAACGTTTTCTTTTTTTTTTTAACAAATGGATTAGGCGACTTTCCTCATGAGACAAATACTGCTTTGAGAAGGACCACTGATTTGTTTGTTGGAGTTTTACATCCTGTCAACATCTAAGGTCATATCAGGACGTGTACCGACTTGTGACAGTGCGCACTGATGGAGAATGTATAGTGTTGCCCCACTGGGAAACCAGCCTATCAGGTCATGGTGCCGGCGTCGCGGTCTGCCAGTAGGGGCAGCACTATAAAGTCGCCATGAGTGCGTAATGTCACGAGTCAGAAGGTACCCTTCCTGATATGACTTTATATGTTGGCAGGACGTAAAACCCCAACAAGGAGCCTACACTTACCCAGATCCAGCTGTCCCGATATGACCTTAAATGTTGGCAGGATGTAAAACCCCACTAGCAGCCAGCACTTACCCAGCCAGAGCCGTCCCGATATGACCTTAGATGTTGGCAGGACCTAAAACCCCCACTAGCAGCTAACACTTACCCAGCCCCAGCTGTCCCGATATGACCTTAAATGTTGGCAGGACGTAAAACCCCCACTAGCAGCCTAAACTTACCTAGATAAAAGATTCACCCGGTACTCGCAGCACACGGGTGAACGACAACATCGTGTAAATACGGGCGAAAATAGCTTTAGTATGGAACAGGAAGTACAATGCTTGGCTCCAGTGTTAAATGGTTACTTATATTGGCACAGAGTCGGTGAAATGGGAGAGAATGCACAAAGACAAGATGGCGGCCATCGAAAGCCGTCGATTTCACTTTTAAATCTTATTAAACCAGATGTTTTATTATATTTATCAACTCAAAGGTAGCGGGGAAATATGAAGACATATACACAAAGAATAAATGTTGCTTCTTAGATTGTGATATTAGGCTCTCATAAAGACTCATTTCATTAGCCCGATATTTTTACCGTTTTTATATAAGGCTGGTCTTCACCCGTGTACTGCGAGTACCGGGTGAATCCTTTATCTAACACTCACCCAGCCCCAGCCGCCATCGGGTGGTGTGGGGATGTAGGCGGAGACTGAGTCTGTAGATACAGTCGACTCCCCTGAGGCATTCCGGCTCCTCTTCGTCGCGAAGTCCTGGCCACCCATCGTGACCCGGAAACAGCTTCAGACCAACTTCCGGTGGTAGCTCCAGCACCCACGTGCCCAACAATAACAGACAGGCTTCTGCTCGTTGTTATTAATAATGCATCTGAGTTCAAGTGTCAATGGGTGTATTCTACTGATATAGACAGCTGCCTGCTGTGTGTGTTTGTAGATGAGTAGTGGGACCTCGTTCTGGAGTCTCACGCAGCTCAATGTCTGAAAAATAGCAACAATGTACAACATAAATATTATACATTTCTCACAAGTGCACAATTTTGTTTGGGAAAATGTTGAAAAGGAACATTTTTTGCGTGTGGTTGGTACATTAGTTGATTAAGATGGGGAATTTTATTTTCAATCGTGGACAATAGGGACCTTTTAGTTTGCATCACTCTCTCGTCAGATGGCGGACCATGCCGGTCTCATGTGTTGTGAAGGTGTAGGGGTGTGGTGAGGATTTGTGTGTGTGTGGTGGAGGTGTAGGGGTGTGTGGTGAGTGGTTATGGTGTGGTGGGTGTGGTTGGGGTGTAGGGGTGTGTGGTGGGTGGGTGGTATGGGCATATGTTAGTGTGGTGGGTGTGGTGTGGAGGTGTAGGGGTGTGGGGAGGATTTTGGTGTGCATGGTGGGGGTGAATGGGGATTTAGGGATGTATGGTGGGGGTGTAAGGGTGTGTGGGGAATGGGTGTGGTCAGGTGGGTGTGGTGGGGTGTAGGGATGTGGTGGGGGTGTAGGCATGTGTGGTGGGGGTTGACGGTGTGTGTGGTGGGGGTGTAGGTGGTTTGTGGTGCAGGTGTAGGGGTGTCTTGCAGAGCAGCACCTCACAATCTTTAGCATCCCTATACCCACAACCACACACCTACACCGCCACCACAGCCCTAAGATCCCACCACACACCCTACCACACACTCCAGCACACACCTATACCCCCTACACCCCACCACACATACCTATACCCCCAGTACCACTTACACCCCCACCACAGACCTAAACCCCAACCACACACCTACACCACCACACACACACTTACACCCTCACCACACACACCTACACTCTCACCACACACACCTACACCCTCACCACATCCCTAAACCCACACCACACGCCTACACCCCCACCACACACATACATGCACCCCCACCACATCCCTAAACCCCCACCACCACCCCCACCACACAATTACACCACCAACACACACACCTACACCCTTCTATCCAACCATGATGGCCGACTTGGACCGGGAACGGGTGCTGCCACCTAGTGTGTAGCAAAAGAACTGGCTCATGAAAGGTGCCCATTGGTCTCCCTCATTCCACGACTTCTTGCCCTCTCCCAATAATGCCGAATTCGAGGCTAGATTGGTTCGTTGTTGGAGGTTTACTGCCTGGCAACAGCTAAGGTCATATCAGGATGAGTACTGACTTGTGACAGTTCAAACTCATGCTGCCCCACTGGGAAATCAGGCTGCCGGCACCATGACACGATATCCCATTCAGTCACATTATCCTGATACTGAGCTAATCATTCCTCGTCACATTCTAATAATGCCGAGCGCCAGGCTAAGAAGTGACAAGTATCAATTCTTAAAGTTGCATAGTCCGATGGTTTTGAATTTCTGTATTTTTTATGAGATAAATATATTTGATCGATGACTAGTATCTACTTTACATTAGTTCAAAGTTACTTTTATTTTAAATAGTAAACCTTTGAGATATTTTTAGTGCAAACATGGAAAATTAGTTTTGGCAAGGTTGTCAAAACTCTGACAGTAACAGGTTCTGTTAAATTAACCCAGTATTGCCTTCTACGCAGAAACAAATGCTTAATAAGTGCATCAGTACCTAATTTAGCTATGTGTAATAAAATCTAGATAATTGGTTTGGTTTTGAAAATGTCATATTTCATCAGACTATGCAGCTTGAAGTAATTGGTTTGACTCGACCGGGAACCGAACTCCCGATCTCCCGAACGCAAATACTGTACTCTACAGATCCAACCACCGCCTGCTGTCAATTTTATATGTATGTGTGCATGCCAATGTTCCAGCAGGGTGCAAGCCAATGTTCCAGCAGGGTGCATTCCAATGTTCCAGCAGGGTGCATGCCAATGTTCCAGCAGGGTGCATGCCAATGTTCCAGCAGGGTGCACGCCAATGTTCCAGCAGGGTGCATGCCAATGTTCCAGCAGTGTTCCCCATGTGTGAAAGCCAACGTTCCAGCAGGTTTCCATTGCTGTCAGAAAATGAGTTTGTCTCAAAATCAGTATTCGTCTTTTGTTGACAAGCAAAAATGAGCTGTTCGGATTGCTCCCCTCCCCAGTGACGTCACAGCGTTCCCGGGACCTACTTTCCTCGCGGTGGGTTCCGAATAAGACTGAGCACCAAGGGCGACCCGGACACGTTACTCCGAGAGGGAGAGAGCGACAGGGGGGGGGGAGAGAGAGGGAGGGGGGGGGAGAGAGAGGGAGAGAGGGGAGGGGGGAGGGGAGGGAGGAGAGAGAGGGAGAGAGGGGGAGGGCAGGAAGGGGGTGGAGGGAGAAAGAGGAGGAGAGGAGATAGGGCGAGAGATAGGGGGAAATAGAGGGAGAGAGGGAGGGAGGGGAGGAAGGAGAGAGAGGGGGACAGAGGGAGAGAGTACAGGGGAAGAGGGAGGGGAGGAAGGAGAGAGGAAGAGAGGGGGAGAGGGAGAGAGAGAGAGAGATAGGGGAGGGAGGGAGAGAGAGAGAGAGAGAGATAGGGGAGGGAGGGAGAGAAGGAGGGAGGGAGGGGGATGGAGGGAGAGAGAGGGAGGGAAGGGGAGGGTGGGAGAGAGAGACGGAGAGAGACGGAGAGAGAGACAAGGGGGGAGAGACGGGGAGGGGGAAGGGAGGGAGGGACAGAGAGAGGGAGGGAGAGAGAGGGGGAGAGAGGGAGATAGAGACAGAGAGAGCGAGAGAGATGGAAAGAGGGGGAGAAAGGGGGAGAGAGAGGGAGAGAGGGAGAGAGACCTAAAGAGAGACAGAGAGACAGGGAGAGGGACGAAGAAAAAGAGAGGGAGAGAGACAGAGAGAGCAAGAGAGAGGGAGAGAGAGGGAGAGACAGAGGGAGAGACCAAGAAAAACACAGAGACAAAGACAGACAAAGAGAGACAGGGAGAGACAGAGAGACAGAGATGCAGAAAAAGACAGAGACACAGAGATAGAGAGAGAAAGATAGACAGCACGAGACCAAGCGAGACACAGAGAGGGATAGCGAGATACAAAAAAAAATACACCGAGACACCGAGAGACAGGAAGAGACAGAGAGACAGGAAGAGATATATATACACAGAAATACGGAGATTCGGTTATTATCACGCGGAAGAATAGGGATTATATTATTGTAAGAAATAGGCTCCCTGATGCAACCCACTTACCCACACCTACCCGTGTATGTGGCATTTCACTTGGGGAGGTGAGTGCACCTCACTACACAATCCACCTACCCACACCTACCCGTGTATGTGGCATTTCCCTTGGTAGATCATATTTCTCCTATTTACCACACTTACTACTACAAAGACCAACCCCTTCATGCGCAAACCACGTTAGGCTATCCAGGCTCCCTAATGCAATCATCCTATCAATGCCTATGTCGTGGGGGTGATGAAAATGGGAAATATTGCGCCTAGAGTGGGAATCGAACCCACATCTCTTGTAACCCGGGCTAGTGTGCTACTCATTACAATATCTAGGCGCCCTGATATCACCACACTACCCACGCCTACCTGTCTATGTGGCTCCTTGCCTGAGAGGTCAGTGCAGCCTACTACACTCGTCCCCCTGGAATTGTAAGTCTTTTAAATGACCATTTAATGCTTACAATTACATACATACAGGCAATGCACTTACATATATACATACACAGCGTGCACGATGTGCACTTTGTGTGAAATAGCGCATAGCATGTACAGGATCCTGGTCACCGAAACCAGTGTCGTGGGTTGATGAAAATGTGAAATATTGCGCCTAGAGCGGGAGTCGAAGCCACATCTCTTGCATTTGAATACTATGCTGTTTTTTGTTGAGGTGTTTTCTTTGGCTCGTGGCGTGGATCTTTTTTTAGGAGTGGGGGAGGGTAGGATGGACAGGTTCTTGTTTACTCTAGGGTGGGTGCGGGGGGGGGGGGGGGCTGAAGGGGTGGGGGGTAGATGGGGAGGGAGGAGCTGTCCTAGTTTTGAGGGCGTTCACCTCATTGTGTACTCATTGCCGAGTACCAGGAGGGGAGACCTGGGACATGGAGGGGGGACCTGGGACCAGGAGGGGAGACCTGGTACTGGGAGGTGAGACCTGGGACATTGAGGGGGACCGGGAGGGTAGACCTGGTACCGGGAGGGTAGACCTGGTACCGGGAGGGTAGACCTGGTACCGGATGGGGAGACCTGGTACCGGGAGGTGAGACCTGGGCCCGGGAGGTGAGACCTGGGAGCAGGAGGGGAGACCTAGTACAGGGAGGGGAGACCTGGTACCGGGAGGGGAGACCTGGTACATTGAGGGGAGACCTGGTACCGGGAGGGGAGACCTAGTACGGGAGGGGGGACCTGGTACCGGGAGGGGAGACATGGTACCGGGAGGGGGAGACCTGGTACCGGGAGGGGGAGACCTGGTACCGGGAGGGGAGAACTGGTAGCAGGAAGCGAGACCTGGGAGCAGGCAGGGAGACCTGGTGGTAGCGCTACTCACTACAGATCATTGAGTACCAGGACAGACCTGGTACTGGCCACCTGGTGGTAGCATTACTTACTACACATCACTGAGTACCAGGACAGACCTGGTACTGACCACTTGGTGGTAGCATTACTTACTACACATCATTGAGTACCAGGACAGACATGATAGTGGCCACCTGATGGTAGCGTTACTTACTACATGTCATTGAGTACCAGGACAGACATGGTACTGACCACCTGGTGGTAGCATTACTTACTACACGTCACTGAGTACCAGGACAGACCGGGTAGTGGCCACCTGATGGTAGCGTTACTTAATACATGTCACTGAGTACCAGGACAGACCTGGTACTGACCACCTGGTGGTAGCATTACTTACTACACGTCACTGAGTACCAGGACAGACATGATAGTGGCCACCTGATGGTAGCGTTACTTAATACATGTCACTGAGTACCAGGACAGACCTGGTACTGACCAGCTGGTGGTAGCATTACTTACTACACGTCACTAAGTACCAGGACAGACCTGGTAGTGGCCACCTGGTGGTAGTGTTACTTACTACATGTCACTGAGTACCAGGACAGACCTGTCAGTGGCCACCTGGTGGTAGTGCTACTTACTACACATCATTGAGTACCAGGACAGACCTGGTAGTGGCCAGCTGGTGGTAGCGTTACTTACTACATGTCACTGAGTACCAGGACAGACCTGATAGTAGCCACCTGGTGGTAGCATTACTTACTACACGTCACTGAGTACCAGGACAGACCGGGTAGTGGCCACCTGGTGGTAGCGTTACTTACTACATGTTACTGAGTACCAGGACAGACCTGGTAGTAGCCACCTGGTGGTAGCATTACTTACTACACATCACTGAATACCAGGACAGACCTGGTAGTAGCCACCTGGTGGTAGCGTTACTTACTACACGTGACTGAGTCCCAGGACAGACCTGGTAATGGCCACCTGGTGGTAGCATTACTTACTACATGTCACCGAGTCCCAGGACAGACCTGGTAGTGGCCACCTGGTGGTAGCGTTACTTACTACACATCACTGAGTCCCAGGACAGACATAGTAGTAACCACCTGGTGATAGCGTTACTTATTACATGTCACTGAATACCAGATCAGACCTGGTAGTGGCCACCTGGTGGTAGCGTTACTTACTACATGTCACTGAGTATCAGGACAGTCCTGGTAGTAGCCACCTGGTGGCACTGCTCCGTACTACCACACATCGCTTTGGGGTTTATCAGAATACACATTTTTTTCAGTACCAAGATACTGACTGGTCTTCCGCCATTTGCATTACATTGCAGAGAGGCATTGTTGTGGGTAGCTAGCAGGGTTGCCAACCTGCAGGTGCTGAGAATGCTTGAGGTCTTGTGTTGCGGGTCTGGAACCTGAGTGGCTAGAGGGGTCCAGAGGTACGCCCCCCCCAGAAATTTTTCCAAAATGGCTTTAATGGACTATTTGAGGGCATTTCCAAGGGGTTATATATATGCTTTATAGCTATAGTTTAGAATATGAATAACATGATATTTACTTGCATTTCAAGTTGCATAGTCCGATGGTTTTGAATTTCTGTATTTTTTCTGAAATAAAGATATTAGATCGATCACTAGTATCTACATTACATTAGTTCAAAGTTACTTATATTTTAAATGGTAAACTTTTTAGAAATTTTGAGTGCAAACATGGAAAATTAGTTTTGGCACGCTTGCCAAAACTCTGTCACCATAGACCTCTGCAGTAACAGGTTCTGTTAAATTGACTCAGTTTTGCCTTCTATGCAGAAACAAATGCTTAATAAGTCCATCAGTATCTAAGTTAGATGTGTAAAATCAAATCTAGATAATTGGCTTGGTTTTGAAAATTTGATATTTCATTGGACTATGCAGCTTTAATCAAAAGTACAGAAATCCACACAAAAGTACGGAAATTCATACAAATGCTCAGCATGCATTGAATTTTGGTTATGGTATTAATGTCATAGGAGGCGTTGGAAAAATTCACCGAATAGGACTAATGATGCTAAAACCCACATATGTAGAAAGTAGTGCCAGTCAATAGGACTAATGATGCTAAAACCCACATACTTAGAAAGTAGTGCCAGTCTATAGGACTAATGATGCTAAAACCCAGATATGTAGAAAGTAGTACCAGTCTATAGGACTAATGATGCTAAAACCCACATATGTAGAAAGTAGTGCCAGTCAATAGGACTAATGATGCTAAAACCCACATACTTAGAAAGTATTACCAGTCTATAGGACTAATGATGCTAAAACTCCCATATGTAGAAAGTAGTACCAGTCAATAGGACTAATGATGCTAAAACCCACATATGTAGAAAGTAGTGCCAGTCAATAGGACTAATGATGCTAAAACCCACATATGTAGAAAGTAGTGCCAGTCAATAGGACTAATGATGCTAAAACCCACATATGTAGAAAGTAGTGCCAGTCAATAGGACTAATGATGCTAAAACCCACATATGTAGAAAGTAGTGCCAGTCAATAGGACTAATGATGCTAAAACCCACATATGTAGAAAGTAGTGCCAGTCAATAGGACTAATGATGCTAAAACCCACATATGTAGAAAGTAGTGCCAGTCAATAGGACTAATGATGCTAAAACCCACATATGTAGAAAGTAGTGCCAGTCTATAGGACTAATGATGCTAAAACCCACATACATAGAAAGTAGTACCGTCCTATAGGACTAATGATGCTAAAACTCGCAAACATAGAAAGTAGTACCAGTCAATAGGACTAATGATGCTAAAACCCACATACTTAGAAAGTAGTGCCAGTCTATAGGACTAATGATGCTAAAACCCACATATTTAGAAAGTAGTACCAGTCTATAGGGCTAATGATGCTAAAACCCACATACTTAGAAAGTATTACCAGTCTATAGGAGTAATGATGCTAAAACCCACATACTTAGAAAGTAGTACCAGTCTATAGGGCTAATGATGCTAAAACCCACATACATAGAAAGTAGTACCAGTCTATAGGAGTAATGATGCTAAAACCCACATACTTAGAAAGTAGTACCAGTCTATAGGACTAATTATGCTAAAACCCACATACATAGAAAGTAGTACCGATCTATAGGACTAATGATGCTAAAACTCGCAAACATAGAAAGTAGTACCAGTCAATGGGACTAATGATGCTAAAACCTACATACTTAGAAAGTAGTGCCAGTCTATAGGACTAATGATGCTAAAACCCACATACTTAGAAAGTAGTACCAGTCTATAGGACTAATGATGCTAAAACCCACATACTTAGAAAGTAGTGCCAGTCTATAGGACTAATGATGCTAAAACCCGCATACTTAGAAAGTAGTGCCAGTCTATAGGACTAATGATGCTAAAACCCACATATGTAGAAAGTAGTGCCAGTCTATAGGACTAATGATGCTAAAACCCACATACTTAGAAAGTAGTACCAGTCTATAGGACTAATGAAGCTAAAACCCACATACTTAGAAAGTAGTGCCAGTCTATAGGACTAATGATGCTAAAACCCGCATACTTAGAAAGTAGTGCCAGTCTATAGGACTAATGATGCTAAAACCCACATATGTAGAAAGTAGTGCCAGTCTATAGGACTAATGATGCTAAAACCCACATACATAGAAAGTAGTACCAGTCTATAGGACTAATGATGCTAAAACCCACATATGTAGAAAGTAGTACCAGTCTATAGGACTAATGATGCTAAAACCCACATACATAGAAAGTAGTACCAGTCAATAGGACTAATGATGCTAAAACCCACATATGTAGAAAGTAGTACCAGTCTATAGGACTAATGATGCTAAAACTCCCATACATAGAAAGTAGTACCAGTCTATAGGACTAATGATGCTAAAACCCACATACTTAGAAAGTAGTACCAGTCTATAGGGCGAATGATGCTAAAACCCACATACATAGAAAGTAGTACCAGTCTATAGGAGTAATGATGCTAAAACCCACATACTTAGAAAGTAGTACCAGTCTATAGGACTAATGATGCTAAAACCCACATACATAGAAAGTAGTACCAGTCTATAGGACTAAAACCCACATACATAGAAAGTAGTACCAGTCCATAGGACTAATGATGCTAAAACCCACATACATAGAAAGTAGTACCAGTCTATAGGACTAAAACCCACATACATAGAAAGTATTACCAGTCAATAGCACTAATGATGCTAAAACCCACATACTTAGAAAGTAGTGCCAGTCAATAGGACTAATGATGCTAAAACCCACATATGTAGAAAGTAGTGCCAGTCTATAGGACTAATGATGCTAAAACTCCCATATGTAGAAAGTAGTACCAGTCAATAGGGCTAATGATGCTAAAACTCTCAAACATAGAAAGTAGTACCAGTCTATAGGGCTAATGATGCTAAGACCCACATACGTTGAAAGTAGTATGTCTATAGGACTAATGATGCTAAAGCTCCCATATGTAGAAAGTAGTGCCAGTCTATAGGACTAATGATGCTAAAACTCCCATATGTAGAAAGTAGTACCAGTCTAAGGACTAATGATGCTAAAACTCCCATATGTAGAAAGTAGTGCCAGTCTATAGGACTAATGATGCTAAAACCCACATATGTAGAAAGTAGTACCAGTCTATAGGACTAATGATGCTAAAACCCACATACATAGAAAGTAGTACCAGTCTATAGGACTAATGATGCTAAAACCCACATACGTAGAAAGTAGTACCAGTCAATAGGACTAATGATGCTAAAACCCACATACATAGAAAGTAGTACCAGTCTATAGGAGTATTAGGACTAATAATGCTAAAACCCACATACTTAGAAAGTAGTACCAGCCTATAGGACTAAGGATGCTAAAACTCCCATATGTAGAAAGTAGTGGCAGTCTATAGGACTAATGATGCTAAAACCCACATACATAGAAAGTAGTACTAGTCTATAGGACTAATGATGCTAAAACCCACATACATAGAAAGTAGTACCAGTCTATAGGAGTATTAGGACTAATGATGCTAAAACTCGCAAACATAGAAAGTAGTACCAGCCTATAGGACTAATGATGCTAAAACTCCCATATGTAGAAAGTAGTGCCAGTCAATAGGACTAATGATGCTAAAACCCACATACATAGAAAGTAGTACCAGTCTATAGGACTAATGATGCTAAAACCCACATACATAGAAAGTAGTACCAGTCTATAGGAGTATTAGGACTAATGATGCTAAAACTCGCAAACATAGAAAGTAGTACCAGTCAATAGGACTAATGATGCTAAAACCCACATACATAGAAAGTAGTACCAGTCTATAGGAGTATTAGGACTAATGATGCTAAAACCCACATACTTAGAAAGTAGTACCAGTCTATAGGACATGCCAATAAGTAGTGCCTGTCTATAGGACTAATGATGCTAAAACCCACATACATAGAAAGTAGTACCAGTCTATAGGACTAATGATGCTAAAACCCACATATGTAGAAAGTAGTACCAGTCAATAGGACTAATGATGCTAAAACCCACATACATAGAAAGTAGTACCAGTCTATAGGAGTATTAGGACTAATGATGCTAAAACTCGCAAACATAGAAAGTAGTACCAGTCAATAGGACTAATAATGCTAAAACCCACATACTTAGAAAGTAGTACCAGTCTATAGGACTAATGATGCTAAAACTCCCATATGTAGAAAGTAGTGCCAGTCTATAGGACTAATGATGCTAAAACCCACATACATAGAAAGTAGTACCAGTCTATAGGACTAATGATGCTAAAACCCACATATGTAGAAAGTAGTACCAGTCTATAGGACTAATGATGCTAAAACCCACATATGTAGAAAGTAGTGCCAGTCTATAGGACTAATGATGCTAAAACTCCCATATGTAGAAAGTAGTACCCGCCTATAGGACTAATGATGCTAAAACCCACATACTTAGAAAGTAGTACCTGTCAATAGGACTAATGATGCTAAAACCCACATATGTAGAAAGTAGTACCAGTCTATAGGACTAATGATGCTAAAACCCACATATGTAGAAAGTAGTGCCAGTCTATAGGACTAATGATGCTAAAACCCACATACATAGAAAGTAGTACCAGTCTATAGGACTAATGATGCTAAAACCCACATATGTAGAAAGTAGTACCAGTCTATAGGACTAATGATGCTAAAACCCACATATGTAGAAAGTAGTGCCAGTCTATAGGACTAATGATGCTAAAACTCCCATATATAGAAAGTAGTGCCAGTCTATAGGACTAATGATGCTAAAACTCACATATGTAGAAAGTAGTGCCAGTCTATAGGACTAATGATGCTAAAACCCACATATGTAGAAAGTAGTACCAGTCTATAGGACTAATGATGCTAAAACTCGCAAACATAGAAAGTAGTACCAGTCGATAGGACTAATGATGCTAAAACCCACATATGTAGAAAGTAGTACCAGTCTATAGGACTAATAATGCTAAAACCCACATACTTAGAAAGTAGTACCAGTCTATAGGACTAATGATGCTAAAACTCGCAAACATAGAAAGTAGTACCAGTCATGGACTAAAAAACACAATTAGAAATAACCAGTCTATAGGACTAATAATGCTAAAACCCACATACTTAGAAAGTAGTACCAGTCTATAGGACTAATGATGCTAAAACTCGCAAACATAGAAAGTAGTACCAGTCAATAGGACTAATGATGCTAAAACCCACATATGTAGAAAGTAGTACCAGTCTATAGGACTAATAATGCTAAAACCCACATACTTAGAAAGTAGTACCAGTCTATAGGACTAATGATGCTAAAACTCCCATATGTAGAAAGTAGTACCAGTCTATAGGACTAATGATGCTAAAACTCGCAAACATAGAAAGTAGCACCAGTCAATAGGACTAATGATGCTAAAACCCACATACTTAGAAAGTAGTGCCAGTCTATAGGACTAATGATGCTAAAACCCCAATACGTAGAAAGTAGTACCAGTCTATAGGAGTATTAGGATTAATGATGCTAAAACTCGCAAACATAGAAAGTAGTACCAGTCAATAGGACTAATAATGCTAAAACCCACATACTTAGAAAGTAGTACCAGTCTCTAGGACTAATGATGCTAAAACTCCCATACACAGAAAGTAGTACCAGTGTATAGGACTAATGATGCTAAAACCCACATACTTAGAAAGTAGTACCAGTCTATAGGGCGAATGATGCTAAAACCCACATACATAGAAAGTAGTACCAGTCTATAGGAGTAATGATGCTAAAACCCACATACTTAGAAAGTAGTACCAGTCTATAGGACTAATGATGCTAAAACCCACATACATAGAAAGTAGTACCAGTCTATAGGACTAAAACCCACATACATAGAAAGTAGTACCAGTCCATAGGACTAATGATGCTAAAACCCACATACATAGAAAGTAGTACCAGTCTATAGGACTAAAACCCACATACATAGAAAGTATTACCAGTCAATAGCACTAATGATGCTAAAACCCACATACTTAGAAAGTAGTGCCAGTCAATAGGACTAATGATGCTAAAACCCACATATGTAGAAAGTAGTGCCAGTCTATAGGACTAATGATGCTAAAACTCCCATATGTAGAAAGTAGTACCAGTCAATAGGGCTAATGATGCTAAAACTCTCAAACATAGAAAGTAGTACCAGTCAATAGGACTAATGATGCTAAAACCCACATATGTAGAAAGTAGTACCAGTCTATAGGACTAATAGTGCTAAAACCCACATACTTAGAAAGTAGTACCAGTCTAAGGACTAATGATGCTAAAACTCCATATGTAGAAAGTAGTACCAGTCTATAGGACTAATGATGCTAAAACTCGCAAACATAGAAAGTAGTACCAGTCATAGGACTAATGATGCTAAAACCCACATACTAGAAAGTTACCATCATAGGACTAATGATGCTAAAACCCACATACTTAGAAAGTAGTGCCAGTCTATAGGACTAATGATGCTAAAACCCACATACGTAGAAAGTAGTACCAGTCTAAATAGGACTAATGATGCTAAAACCCACAAACATAGAAAGTAGTACCAGTCAATAGGACAAAATAAAACCCACATACTTAGAAAGTAGTGCCAGTCAATAGAAAACTAAAACCCACATCATAGAAAGTAGTACCGGTCTATAGAACTAAAACCCACATACATAGAAAGTAGTACCTGTCTATAGAACTAAGACCCACATACATAGAAAGTAGTGCCAGTCTATAGGATGCTAAACCCCAATACGTAGAAAGTAGTACCAGTCTATAGACTAATGATGCTAAAACCCACATGCGTAGAAAGTAGTACCGGTCTATAGAACTAAAACTCACATACATAGAAAGTAGTACCGGTCTATAGAACTAAGACCCACATACATAGAAAGTAGTACCGGTCTATAGAACTAAGACCCACATACATAGAAAGTAGTGCCAGACTATAGGATGCTAAAACCCCAATACGTAGAAAGTAGTACCAGTCTATAGGACTAATGATGCTAAAACCCACATGCGTAGAAAGTAGTACCGGTCTATAGAACTAAAACCCACATACATAGAAAGTAGTACCGGTCTATAGAACTAAAACCCACATACATAGAAAGTAGTACCGGTCTATAGAACTAAGACCCACATACATAGAAAGTAGTACCGGTCTATAGAACTAAAACCCACATACATAGAAAGTAGTACCGATCTATAGAACTAAAACCCACATACATAGAAAGTAGTACCGATCTATAGTACTAAGACCCACATACATAGAAAGTAGTACCGGTCTATAGAACTAAGACCCACATACATAGAAAGTAGTACCGGTCTATAGAACTAAGACCCACATACATAGAACGTAGTACCGGTCTATAGAACTAAAACCCACATACATAGAAAGTAGTACCGGTCTATAGAACTAAGACCCACATACATAGAAAGTAGTACCGGTCTATAGAACTAAAACCCACATACATAGAAAGTAGTACCGGTCTATAGAACTAAAACCCACATACATAGAAAGTAGTACCGGTCTATAGAACTAAAACCCACATACATAGAAAGTAGTGCCAGTCAGCAGGCGGAATATGTCACCAAAACCTGAAGGGTGGGCACAGGGGAGGGCCGTAAACACCAACACTGGACGCAGCACCACGTGACCTCCTGAAGTAGGTGACGTGCCCCAAATAAGGGTGAGAGGTGGGCAGGGGGGGGGGGGCGAGGGGGGGAGAGGGTGGGGGGGAGGGTCCTAATTGGCACGTGACAGGGTCATGGGACTGATAGGGCGACATTTAAGGGTTGGTTGTTGGAGCTTTACGTCCTCACAACATCTAAGGTCATATCAGGACAGGTACCGACTTGTGACAATGCGCACTCGTGGCGACTTTATAGTGCTGCCCCACTGGGAGACTCGTGTGCTGGCACCATGATCTGATATCCCACTTAGTCACATTATCCTGACACTGAGCCAACCAGTCCTTGCCCTATCCTATTAATGCTGAGCGCTACGCTAGGAAGCGACAAGTATCAATTTTAAAGTCATTGGTTCTGACTCGACCAGGAATCAAATTCCCGACATTCTGCACATAAGGCCTGCGCTCTACCGATTCGACCACCGCATCTCTCACCTGAGTTGGATGTGTTT
>CM059202.1:44672477-44730919 GCA_030323885.1 Branchipolynoe longqiensis
TAGTACGTATAATTTATTATGCATGTATAAATAGGCGGAGTATTTATTCATATTATTATTCTATCATGTTCATTCGATATATATATTATTATCTTCCAATCGGTGACTTGCCCGGATTTGCCCCCTTTTGCCTACTACTAGCGCCACCACCGGGCGCTTCTCGCACCAATCCGCCCGGGCAAGTCACTGCGCCTTTGGATTTCAAACTGGACAGACCTCACCACAGTCTACTCTCTACCTGTGTGTGATTGTCTTTACACTCCGTCGTCCAGGCCAGCGGACGACGAACACCAGCTTCAATCGACGATAGCGGCCGTCGTCTCTTCACTATGGTGGATCGATCGTCGATTACGGTATCGTAGAAACATAATACATATATCGACCGTTTCTCGTTCGAGATTTGCAGATCGACGGGGTCGATGCTAACGGCATGGTTGTCGACCATCAGCGTCTAGGGGCGGCCGGGTCGACTGAGATCGACGAGAGGAGTCGAGATCCGGATACATTTAATTCCTTGCTTAATTAAATATGTATCGACTAGAATACGTCGAGTTGTGACGTTAAAATTAACGCTTTAGCCAAGAATGACCGGCAGAAACGCTTTACCCATGAATGTCGATTATAATAGTGCATAGCTACGAGACTTTATTATGTTATCACGTTGACTATATTGTAAGATCGAGTTATACCATATATGTCACTGACACATATATGTCACTGACACACTTGATTTCGTTATGCACTTGCCGCACTCTTAACAAACTATTATCATGAACCTGGCATCATTAAGCGGATTAGCGTCCATTGTTAAGCGCTTCAACCGGATTAGTGAAGCATCGCCTATTTAAGCGGATTAAGCGGATTACAGTACGATGCCAGGTGCAGGTCAAGGCTTTTGCATTGAGTGCGGTTATACACACAAGCAAGACCAAGCCACTTGTGCTCGTCTAAGTATCGACACGCCCGTTCAACCAAGTATGTCGACGCGAAGCGCCAAATCTTCGAAAAACACTAAATCCGCAGCGGACCATGTCGAATGCGTCGACATGGAATCAACGACTTCCGCCATGTCCGGGCTGTCGCTGGACGACCGGGAACGGATCGCGAGGGAGGCAATCGACAATATCAGGGCCGAAATGAGGGTTGCCGACTTAGAAGACGAGCTCGAGGCCTTGAAACAGGAGCAAAGAAAACGACGGATGAGGCGCCGGACGACCCCTGAAATTGAAGACGGACGACGCGAAGTCGACACTGCCGCCGCCGACACCCACCGCCGTACAACTCGACACACAAGGGACGAGACACCGCACATGGACGACCGGAAGCGTGCGACGGACGCCCACCTGCCTCCCCCCACATGGACACGCGGATCCGACCACGACGACGGACATTCGACCTTCGGCCGATCACGTCGACGCTCGAGGGGGTCGAGCAGGCGCAGGAGACACTCTTCAAGGTCGAGCAGCGACGACAGCGCTTCCAGGAGAAGAAGAAGTAAGTGGTCCCTAAGAAAGTACGGCCAGGGTAAGGACGTTCGGAAAATGAACGTTCACGAACTTATTAAGGCTTCCTGCCAGTGGTGCCTGGACATCCCCGGCCTTACGACAGCCGACTACAGATCCTTCCTAGAACACGTTAGCTTTATATCGTCAAGAGCCAGGGACGACCACTATAAAGACATCGCTCATGTGGACCACGTACTGGCTATCCGAAAGCTCGGTGAGACAGTCGGGTTTGCGGCCTTCTCCAAGATGCACCAGGACGAAAGCATCGAGCATTATGGTCCCCATAACATGAAGACTAAGAAGGCCGCAAACTGGAGCAACAGTTCGGCGGGGAAACGCTCACCGGGCAGGCCCTCGGCTCGTAGGGCATGCTATGCATGGAACGGAGATAACGGATGCGTCCGCTCGGACTGCCGTTTCTCACATGCTTGTTCCCTATGTGGCTCCAAGGGACACACCCGGTCTAAATGCAAAGACTGACGTCCAAGGACCACCCGATCCAAGGACGTTGGTTGCCAAACAGCCGACCTGGACATTGCGGCCCCAGTCGCTGCCGTCGATAACGCCCCTCACTACTCTGATTCGGACATAACTAATACCGACAGTCATGTTTCTTTTCCCCCTGAAAATAATCATATTATAAATTCAGACTTTTCAGGTGTTGTTGACATTGTTCCTTCCAATAATATTACCAAGAACCATTTAGGTGAGGGTTTACGCTGGATTCAACCAGCTGGCGCCAGTCGGGTAGATCGCCTGTTCGTCGAACAAGGCAATCCTAGTAGCCTCCTTGTCCATATTCGTGAACGGGAGGGGGAGCCACCCGTGACGATTGAGGTCACGAATGATTGTGTGGTTGGCTCCTGTGCGTGCGTCCACAGTATCGCCGGTGTTGCTACCCAGCTGAGACCCTGTAGAGTTTTCACCGAGCTATTCCTCCGGGGCGACACCGATCCCGATTGGTTGTACATTCTGATCGGCGTTACGTTCGGTTTCCGGGTGGTTAATCCCGGGTGCGCGGTAAGTTACACTCCAACTAAGACTCGCGGTAAGTCAGCCTGGGAGGCCGACATTATTGCCAGGAAGTTCCGGGATGAGGAGCTTGATGGTGTTATCTCCGTCATCGATGTGCCCGCAGCTTGTACCCACGATGCATTCGTCGTCCCCAAGGACGACGGCGGTGGGCGGGTCGTCATCGATTGTAGCAGGCCCTCGGAGGTTTCTGTCAATAACTTCACGGACCAGGTTTGCCGCAAGTTTTCCTACAAAAGTCTGGATGATGTGACAGACATGTTGGAGCAGGGTGACGCGCTGGGAACCGTCGATATTAAGGACGCATTCAGAGCTGTCTCGATCCACCCCGAGGACCGCCAGCGCCAGGGTCTCCGGTACAGGAGACCCGGTGGTCCAGGCTTCGCTTACTTTCTCGACAACCGCCTCAGCATGGGCCTGTCATCGAGCCCCTACATCTTCACCAAAATCTCGGATTTTGTTGTCAGATGCTGCGTCCGCGAGGGCCTTGACCGGGTAGTCAACTACTTGGATGACTTTTGTGTCGTCGGTAGTACCCGGCACGAGGTCGAGCGGGGCCAGAGGACTTTGATAGGGATCCTGAGGAGGATCGGGTTCTTCGTCAGCTTCAAGAAGGTAAGCAAAGCAGACACCAAGGTCCGGTTCCTCGGGATCGATGTTGACTCCGTTACTCTCGAGCTCAGCCTCCCTCTCGACAAGTTACTAAAAACAAGGGAGGTCTTACGCGGACTCCGTGGTCGCAGGAAGGCCTCCAAGAAAGACCTCGAGCGTGTGGGTGGACTCCTTGCTCACTGCTCTAAGGTTATTAGGGGTGGTCGGACCTTTACCAGATCCATTTACGATCTTATGGCCACCCTAAACCAGCCACACCACAGAGTCCGTCTGAATAAGGGAGTTAGGGATGACTTCGACTGGTGGCTGAACTTCGCTGGCACATTTAACGGCAAGGCTAAGATCCTCGGCAAGTTTGCCCCCGTGGTATCAACCTACAGCGATGCCTCCAACTGGGGTTTCGGTGCCCTCCATGGCAACGATTGGTTGGTCGGCTCCTTCCTCGCCAGTGCCAGCGAGCCTCTCGGGGCATATGTTGGCCACCACCTTGTCATCCCTCCTCCACACGCAGGGACATCACACATTAATGTCCAGGAGATGTGGGCTGTCTATGCGGCCTGCCTCCGTTGGGGTGCTGGCTGGGCCGACAGCACCGTCATGATCGTAACCGATAGTGCTGTGGTTCGGGCAGCCCTGAACACAGGCAGGTCGCGCTCCAAGGGCATTATGTTTTTCCTCCGCAAGCTATTTTGGCTTGCGGTGGAAAATA
Source organism: Branchipolynoe longqiensis (assembly GCA_030323885.1). Lineage (NCBI taxonomy): Eukaryota > Metazoa > Annelida > Polychaeta > Phyllodocida > Polynoidae > Branchipolynoe > Branchipolynoe longqiensis. Next base: position 44,676,336 of record CM059202.1, read on the forward strand.
ACTTCGTATTCGAATCAGTTTATATACCTAGCACCGTTAATGTTATCTGTGACGCTCTCAGTAGACTAGGTCAAAAGGACAGCGTTGCCAGGATTAGGGCAGCCGACGTCGCTTCTGCATTATGCTGTTGCCATATTTTTGATGCCCCTTTTCTTCTTTGCAGGGATATCAGCTCTAAAAGAGGAACAATTGGGATATCAGCGTCAATATTACGCAAAGAACTCGGCCATCGCGAGGCGGGTCCAGGTGCAGAAATACTTAACTTATGTTGAGTCGTTCAACTCATCCAGGGCCCCTATTCCATGTTCCTCTGAGCAGGTCGCCCTCTATGCCACTTGGCTCGCCCGCTCCCTTAAGTATCGCTCGATTCTGAACTACCTGAGCGGCTTGAGCTATTTCCTCAGGCAAAACGGCGAGCCGCCCATTGATTACAAGAGCTTCGTTTTGGCCTGCACTCTAAAGGGGATCCGTCGGGTCAAGGGCGACGCGCCTCGTCGGGCGATGCCTATTCTCCCATACATGCTTCGGAGGATTTTCTCGCTCCTGACCGAGAATCCGGGCCATGTTGCATGGAGGGCGGCCATTCTATGCTCCTTCCGGGGTCTCCTGCGTAAGTCGCAAGTGACTATGTCAGACTCTACCCTTCGTAGGTCTGACTTTGTCTTCTATGACTGGGGGATGCTCTTGACCGTCCGACGTTCCAAGACCATCCAATTCTCGGAACGGGTGCTCGAGATCCCGATTGCCAGGTGCCCCGACCCCGCGGTCTGCGCTGTGCATTGGACAGAGAGACACTTTGCGCAGATCCGGGCCGAACCATCTGAGCCCGCATTCCGGATCCCATGCTCGGACGGTCTATCCTGCCCCCTCTCTTACCGCGTTTACCAGGAGACCTTAAGGTTATTTGCCACTAGGGCTGGGCTCGACGCGTCCACCCTCTCTTCCCACTCCCTTAGACGGGGGGGCTGCACCTTTCTCGCTATGTGTGGGGCCACAATCGAGGAATTGAAGGCTAGAGGCGATTGGGCCTCCGAGACGGTGTACAGCTACTTGCAGACCCCCCTTGGTACTCGCATAGTGAATGATTTGAGGGTGGTCGCGGCCCTTTGCTCAGATGATTCGCGTGTTGGGTTGGAGGGAGTCGCTTAGGCTTCTCCTTGGCCTATTATCTCGCTTGCCAGACGCTCAATAAAGTGTCCGACCCAACACGTGTCTCTATCTTCCTTCCTATACGTAGCCACACTTTATAGTACGTATAATTTATTATGCATGTATAAATAGGCGGAGTATTTATTCATATTATTATTCTATCATGTTCATTCGATATATATATTATTATCTTCCAATCGGTGACTTGCCCGGATTTGCCCCCTTTTGCCTACTACTAACGCCACCACCGGGCGCTTCTCGCACCAATCCGCCCGGGCAAGTCACTGCGCCTTTGGATTTCAAACTTTTACCGGTATGCCTATTATCTCGCTTGCCAGACGCTCAATAAAGTGTCCGACCCAACACGTGTCTCTATCTTCCTTCCTATACGTAGCCACACTTTATACTACTAACACCTTGTTAAAAGCCGCAGCACTATCAGCGTATACTACTAACACCTTGTTAAAAGCCGCAGCACTATCAGCGTATACTACTAACACCTTGTTAAAAGCCGCAGCACTATCAGCGTATACTACTAACACCTTGTTAAAAGCCACAGCACTATCAGCGTATACTACTAACACCTTGTTAAAAGCCGCAGCACTATCAGTGTATACTACTAACACCTTGTTAAAAGCCACAGCACTATCAGCGTATACTACTAACACCTTGTTAAAAGCCGCAGCACTATCAGCGTATACTACTAACACCTTGTTAAAAGCCACAGCACTATCAGCGTATACTACTAACACCTTGTTAAAAGCCGCAGCACTATCGCGTATACTACTAACACCTTGTTAAAAGCCGCAGCACTATCAGCGTATACTACTAACACCTTGTTAAAAGCACAGCACTATCAGCGTATACTACTAACACCTTGTTAAAAGCCGCAGCACTATCAGCGTATACTACTAACACCTTGTTAAAAGCTGCAGCACTATCAGCGTATACTACTAACACCTTGTTAAAAGCCACAGCACTATCAGCGTATACTACTAACACCTTGTTAAAAGCCGCAGCACTATCAGCGTATACTACTAACACCTTGTTAAAAGCCGCAGCACTATCAGCGTATACTACTAACACCTTGTTAAAAGCCGCAGCACTATCAGCATATACTACTAACACCTTGTTAAAAGCTGCAGCACTATCAGCGTATACTACTAACACCTTGTTAAAAGCCGCAGCACTATCAGCGTATACTACTAACACCTTGTTAAAAGCTGCAGCACTATCAGCGTATACTACTAACACCTTGTTAAAAGCCACAGCACTATCAGCTATACTACTAACACCTTGTTAAAAGCTGCAGCACTATCAGCGTATACTACTAACACCTTGTTAAAAGCCGCAGCACTATCAGCGTATACTACTAACACCTTGTTAAAAGCCACAGCACTATCAGCGTATACTACTAACACCTTGTTAAAAGCCACAGCACTATCAGTGTATACTACTAACACCTTGTTAAAAGCCACAGCACTATCAGCATATACTACTAACACCTTGTTAAAAGCCACAGCACTATCAGCGTATACTACTAACACCTTGTTAAAAGCCGCAGCACTATCAGCGTATACTACTAACACCTTGTTAAAAGCCACAGCACTATCAGCGTATACTACTAACACCTTGTTAAAAGCTGCAGCACTATCAGCGTATACTACTAACACCTTGTTAAAAGCCACAGCACTATCAGCGTATACTACTAACACCTTGTTAAAAGCCACAGCACTATCAGGTATACTAATACTAGTTAAAAGCCACAGCACTATCAGCGTATACTACTAACACCTTGTTAAAAGCTGCAGCACTATCAGCGTATACTACTAACACCTTGTTAAAAGCCACAGCACTATCAGCATATACTACTAACACCTTGTTAAAAGCCACAGCACTATCAGCGTATACTACTAACACCTTGTTAAAAGCTGCAGCACTATCAGCGTATACTACTAACACCTTGTTAAAAGCCACAGCACTATCAGCATATACTACTAACACCTTGTTAAAAGCTGCAGCACTATCAGCGTATACTACTAACACCTTGTTAAAAGCCGCAGCACTATCAGCGTATACTACTAACACCTTGTTAAAAGCCGCAGCACTATCAGCGTATACTACTAACACCTTGTTAAAAGCCGCAGCACTATCAGCGTATACTACTAACACCTTGTTAAAAGCTGCAGCACTATCAGCGTATACTACTAACACCTTGTTAAAAGCCACAGCACTATCAGCGTATACTACTAACACCTTGTTAAAAGTTGCAGCACTATCAGCGTATACTAATATGTGGTGCAGACGCTGCAGGGCTATCAGTATTTATTACTACTACTAATACGTTGTTAAACGCTGCAGCACTATCAGCGTATACTGATACATGGTGCAGACGGCGCAGCGCTGTCAGCGTATACTGCTAATAGGTTGTTATATTAAAAGCCGCAGCACTATAAGGGAGGGACTGTACCAGAGAACCTGTAGTAAGGAGGGTGGCGCAGAATGTAGGCCTAGTAAGGTGGGGAAGAATGCAGTAAAGTGAGGCAGTATGCAGTAGGCTAAGTGCCTGTCACACCTTACCGGATTGAGCAACGGACATAACCGGACAAAGAATTGTCTAGTCCGGTGGTGTTCAGTATCAAAATGTATCGAAATGTGTCGAAATGTTGTGCTATCGGGTCAAAGGCCGCCGGACGAAATGAACGCTTAATGGACAAGGAAGTACATTAACGAATAGCCAATGGACGAGATCCGGATGAGATCCAGTCGAGAACCGGACGAGAACCGGACAAGACCGGATAACAACCGAATGTCTAACAGACGGACCCAACATCAACCGGACACATACCGGACTGTAACGGATGCGCCGAAAACATATACTGACCGAATTCCCGCAACACCGTCAACGGACTATGCAGGAAGCAAACCGGAGACGTAACGGATGGGTAACGGACATGAACCAGACAAAACAGACTAAACAGACTTAAACCGGACACCAACCGTACACATCAGTCCGGCGGTGTCCGGTACAAGTTTTGTGCATGTTCAAAACTTGCCACCGTACACACCAGACACCACCAGACAGAGAACGGAAACGCCGGATGCCTACCATATATAAACCGGACATTGATGTATTTCACCGGACAGTGTCCGGTTTCTATCCGTTTCCCCAATCCGGTAAGGTATGACTGAGCCTTTACATGTTGAGGCACTACAGCCCCCACTGCTGTGTCATGGGAATGTTTTGAACTTGGGTAGTGTTTGAATGTACGTAGGGGTAGTAAAGTGTTTCGAACTTAACAGTAGTATTTTTAACTTAAGTTCAAAACACTACCGTAGTGTTTTGAACTGGGTAGTGTTCTGAACGTCCTACACGGGCACCACCGGCACCACCGTGCACTAACACCAGCACCACCAGCATCACCCCCCCCCCCCCACCCAGCCCTACCCCCACCCCAAACCCACCACCACCACCGTGACAGCGACTCAGGCAGCACTAGCAGTTGCAGGACCAGCATTGTCAGCCAGAAGCACACCGGGTACAGGCGGGACGGTACCAGCACACAGGAACACACAGGAACACACAGGAACACACAGGAACACACAGGAGCACACAGGAACAGTGCCACAGGACGGGACGGTACCAGCGGGACGATACCAGTGCAGTCACACACAGTCACACACAGTCACACACAGTCACACACAGTCACACACAGTCACACACAGGACCAGCGGAACAGTGCCACAGGACGGGACGAGCAGCTGTAACCAGAGAACGACAGCCAGAAAAGTCACAGCGCAGGAGGTGGGTGTAGAGGTTATGTGTGACTGTGTGTGACTGTGTGTGATTTTGTGTGACTGTGTGTGATTGTGACTGCATGTGACTGTGTGTGACTGTGTGACTGGGCATGTCTGTGTATGACTGTGCGTGACTGTGTGACTGTGTACGACTGTGTGTGACTGTATGTGACGGTGTGCTGGTACCGTTCCGCTGGTACCGTCCCGTCTGTGACTGTGTGACTGTGTGACTGTGTGTGACTGTGTGACTGTGCTTCACCTCCCCATGTGAAATACCACATACACAAGTAGACATGGGTCGGGTGATTATGGGGTTGATCAGGGAGCCTAGACAGTGTAATGGTTAGGACGCTAGTCTCAGAAGTGCATATGTGTGGGTTCGAGCCTGCTCTAGGTGCAATGGTCCCATTTGTTGATGCACCCTCGACCCCTGGTGGATGACACTGGTGCTGTGACCAGGATAATGTACAAGTTATGTATTGCATGGTTGCCGAACCCGCCATGTTTATGTTCTGTATGTGCACTACTGGGATATTTGTAATAGGGCTTGCCGGTCGGCTAGGTGGCGCTTGTGTACTATCAGTCCGTACTCTTTGTGTACCATCGATAAAGCCAGGGGACCATGCTAACAGGAACCCCATCAGTGGAGCAGACCAGGGGACCATACTACTCTGCATCTCACCATGATTCCTATTGCAGATCATTCAATGAAAAAGGAGAAACGGTCAACAATAAACAAAACCCTTTCTCCCAATGCCAGCCTTGGCATGACAGGGATGTGGGTTCTAGTCCTGCTGCAAGGTCAAGCAATCCCACCCAGGTTATCGTTTGTCGCTCACATATTGGTCACAAGTATTTGACGCATAGTTTGATTTTAGCTGGGTACCGTCTGCCTCAGTGTGAGCACTGCCGGTGTATACCAATGTTGTGTCACATGTTGGTGAGATGTCCTCACCTAAAACCAGTCAGAATAATGTGTTTGGAAATGAGGGTGTGGTGGAGTTATTCCGATTCCATCCGCAAATCATTATTACATTTTCGATGGAAACTGGTTTTTATCAACAACAAAATTATTTTCCATTTTTAACTTGAAAACACATTTTTATCGTTGGTTTTTATTTCTGATATAGCATTTGTGATTGTATCACAGTTGTACGCTCCTTTGACATGCATTTCTGTGCTCCATTTGACCCACTTGAAAAGTAACTTATTATAAGACCATTTTTAATGTGGTTTATTTAGTGCTTAACCACTGTATGACCACCCAATGGCTGATGTTTACTTTTTGTGCTGGTCGTGGGGGGGGGGGGGCGTTGAACAAACAAACAAACAAACCCAGCAAAGGCAATAGCGAGTGCCTTTGAGGGTTGTGGGTTTGAATCATCCCAATGTAACAGACGTGGTGGGAGAATCAGTAGAGCGCAGGCTTCTCATGCGGAAGGTCGGGAGCTCGAATCCCAGCCGAGTCAAACCAATGACTTATAAAATTGATACTTGTCGCTACCTAGCCTGGCGCTCGGCATTAATAGGATAGGGCAAGGACTGCTTGGCTTAGTGTCAGGATAATATGACAGTGTGGGATGTCGGGTCATGGTGCTCGTGGCCAGGTCTTCTAGTGGGGCAGCACTATAAAGTCGCCATGAGTGCGCAGTGTCACAAGTCACGACCGGCCCTGATGAATTTTGTGGTAAATATGTTTATTCTTCTCAATAAGTCTTTTGTCCGTTCGCAAGTACTCATCTTCCAGCCATTTTTCAATTCAGGGTTATTTACAAAAAAATGTATATATCGAGTATGGCATACAATAACTGGTGAATATACAATTTTCAGCATGTAACACAATGAAATTATGTAACCCACAAGTTCCATAGCACTATGGCAACAGTAGTGTCATATAACTAGATCAATATTAGTCAGATCAATGTGAGTATTTACATGGTATAACCTTAGATGTTGCTAGGACATAAAACAACAACAAGCAAACAACTCATCCCGATGTTTATCCTGGCCTGACCCCGGGCCTCAAGTCAGGATGTTGACAGCGTCCTGTCAGACCGTCGCCATGGTGACGGGGTTCGAGCCCAACACAAAGTAAAGCTTGTTTGATTTAACGACGCCTCTAGAGCTCATTGATTTTCGTATCATCGCTATTGGACATTAAACATGTCATCATTCGGACATATTTCTTTGGAAACCCGCTGCTGCCACATAGGCTACTCTTTCCGATAAGCAGCAAGGGGTCTTTTATATCCACTTTACCACAGACAGGAGAGCACATACCACAGCCTTTGATGAACCAGTTGTGGTCCACTGGTTGGAACGGAAAATATCCCAAATTGCAAATATGTCCAATAGGAGGATCGACACCTTCACAGGTGGACATTCTACTGCCTGAGCTACGTCCCGCTCCCTTCGAGTCCAACACAACCAAACAGGCTCCTCACTCCGTGCCCAGACGGGATGGCCGAATGAGTTAGAGCGTCCGTCTCCCGTGCTGGTAGATCATGGGGTTGTGGGTTCGAACCCCAGTCGAGTCAAACCAATGACTTAAAAATTGATACTTGTCACTTCCTAGCCAGGCGCTCGGCATTAATAGGACAGGGCAGGACTGGTTGGCTCAGTGTCAGGATAATGTGACTGAGTGGGATACCAGGTCATGGTGCTGGTGGCCTGGTTTCCCAGTGGGACAGCACTATAAAGTCACTATGAGTGCACACTGTCATAAGTCGGTACCTATCCTGATATGACTTTAGATGTTGCTAGGACGTAAAACAACAAGAAACAAACAAAAACCGTGCCCTGCTGCCACTAGAAGCATCTACCGGAAGTGGAAATACCGTAAAGCCCCGAACAGACTTCACCAAGGTCCGACCCCTCCACTCCCCCGCTCCCCCCCTCCCCCCACCCCCCACCCCAGTCTCGGGTAACCCCATTTACTGATTGCCATTCCTCCAGTATTTCCCATCAACCATCGCTATTATGACAGTGGCGGTCCATAATGTAATATCCAAAGACCAAATATGCTAAGTAGCTGGGTCTGTCCTGTTGCTTCTCTGGCCACAACTTGGCAGCTGGGTCTGTCCTGTTGCTTCTCTGGCCACAACTCAGCAGCTGGGTTGGTCCTGTTGCTTCTCTGGCCACAACTCGGTAGCTGGGTCGGTCCTGTTGCTTCTTTGGCCACAACTCGGTAGCTGGGTCTGTCCTGTTGCTTCTCTGGCCACAACTCGGTAGCTGGGTCGGTCCTGTTGCTTCTCTGGCCACAAACTCGGCAGCTGGGTCGGTCCTGTTGCTTCTCTGGCCACAACTCGGTAGCTGGGTCTGTCCTGTTGCTTCTCTGGCCACAACTCGGTAGCTGGGTCTGTCCTGTTGCTTCTCTGGCCACAACTCGGTAGCTGGGTCGGTCCTGTTGCTTCTTTGGCCACAACTCGGCACCTGGGTCTGTCCTGTTGCTTCTCTGGCCACAACTCGGTAGCTGGGTCGGTCCTGTTGCTTCTCTGGTCACAAACTCGGCAGCTGGGTCGGTCCTGTTGCTTCTCTGGCCACAACTCGGTAGCTGGGTCTGTCCTGTTGCTTCTCTGGCCACAACTCGGTAGCTGGGTCTGTCCTGTTGCTTCTCTGGCCAGAACTCGCTAGCTGGGTCGGTCCTGTTGCTTCTTTGGCCACAACTCGGCAGCTGGGTCTGTGCTGTTGCTTCTCTGGCCACAACTCGGCAGCTGGGTCTGTCCTGTTGCTTCTCTGGCCACAACTCGGTAGCTGGGTCTGTCCTGTTGCTTCTCTGGCCACAACTCGGTAGCTGGGTCTGTCCTGTTGCTTCTCTGGCCACAATTCGGTAGCTGGGTCGGTCCTGTTGCTTCTTTGGCCACAACTCGGCAGCTGGGTCGGTCCTGTTGCTTCTCTGGCCACAACTCGGCAGCTGGGTCAGTCCTGTTGCTTCTCTGGCCACAACTCGGTAGCTGGGTCGGTCCTGTTGCTTCTCTGGCCACAACTCGGTAGCTGGGTCGGTCCTGTTGCTTCTCTGGCCACAACTCGGCAGCTGGGTCGGTCCTTTTGCTTCTCTGGCCACAACTCGGTAGCTGGGTCGGTCCTGGCATTTCACTGGCCACAGCTGGCCCATGGTGTTACTAACAACCTTACTCCAAGAACGGGACTGATATTGCCGACAAGTGCAATCCTTACTGCCAAAAGCCGATCAATGCTAAACAGCAAACTGCAAGTTAAGGCCCTGTCACATTACGGCGTATGGTGGGAGCGTATGGCGGCGTAGCGGCATTACGTCATATACGTCGGCATACGCCGCATACGCTACTCATACGCTACTCATACGCTACTCATACGCTACTCATACGCCGCCAGTGCCGCAACATGCCGGCGTATGTGAAGCGTATGAGGCATACGCCGCCATACGCTTTCATAAATTCGTCCGTCCAATTTTTTTTGTGCATGCTCAAAAAAACACGACCTATGAGGGCGTATGGCCCATAATGTCAAAAAATGTCACAGCACGCTCCCATACGCTCCCATACGCTCCTCATACGCTCCTCGTACGCTCCTCATAGGTCCCCCATACGCTCAAACACACCCGAAAGTGGCACCAGCACGGCGTACGTAGGTTTTCAATACGCTCCCGCCATACGCCGTAATGTGACAGCCCCTTTACAAGTTCATGTAATTAACCACAATGAGGTAACGCTAGAATATTCCTATTCAACTCACCCACTCCTCGTCTACCTCCACTAGAACGACTGACTGCCCATACCGTGACCTACATTCAAACTTATTACGACTTCAAGTATAAGCGTAAATTAATGCAGAAAATAAATTCTACCCATATTCTTAATGCCGTGAAAATACTTACTTCGTTTCATCTAATTGTAAAATATTCTCTCTCTACTTTCATTCTTTATACTCTTCCTTTCTCTTCTTGCCTGTATTGATTTCACTATAGCCTGCCTACACAAACACAGATTCCAGCCATGGACTTTACATAATTCACAACACGACAAGGGGACTAGATATAATGGAAATTTATTTCAGCGCCCGCGGGCCACAAAACAAGGAGATGGTACATTGAAGAGTAGGAGGCAGAGCCGCGTTCAATCGAGCAAATACAATTCGGTGTCAAGCAAGGTAACATAGTAAAAGTGGGTCTCGAAACGGAGACAATAGCAGTGAAGTAGTAGATGAAGGGTGTAGTTGGGGCTGTACAACATGAGGTTACAAGAATAACAAGAAGCAAGTACAAGCTCATGTAGGGTAATCTAACGCCCCGTTCACATGGGGAATCTAAATCGATTCCTAGGATTCGACTTGCCTAGTTTGGGTTACATTTCGCGTGTGAACGGGCGGCTGAGGCGGATTAGGGCTGAATCGATTCCTGTAAACCACTTGTCGAGGTTGATTACGTGAATCAATTTCTGTGAAACGGTTTATTTTGCCCGTGTGGACGCACTGAGGCGGATTAAGGACGTCACACGCATGCACAGTCAAGACCTTAGTTTGTTTACTATCCGGTCGATCAAAAGCGCATATTAAATAATTTGGTCTATGAAAGTGCACAGATATTTTTTTGTGATTTATTTTAAGGTTTTCACTGCCCAGCAGAAGTTTTGACCGTTCCAAACCAATACGATTCAGTCCATACATATCTAGGTCGAACGCACACTCTCTCGTGGTGACGTCAACAAACCCAAACTGGCGCTGGTTAGTATAGACTTGCTCATGCGCAGATATCGATTTCCGGCCCCAAGTAATGCCTGATTCGATTCCTAGTATTCACCTTGTCTAAATGGCTTTACATTTTGCCCGTGTGAACATGGCTTATCAGTTGGTGGTCAAATCAATTAATGAATCAATCAGCGGGGACAATGAAGGATAACAGTACAGGAATCAGGGCCTCTCAACCCTATCCGGTCCTTAAAGTGTAGGTGTGGGTGGGCGGACGAGAAAGTTGGTGGTTGTTGCAGGTCCGGCGTGTGGAGAGGTGTGGCTGGGACCGGGGAGGGGTGCTCCTTTTATCTGCCTGGAGGGGCGAAGTCTCTGGAGGCGAGAAAGTGGTCTCGCGAGGCGAGAGCGGTTCTCGCGTGGTGGGGAGGGGGGGGGGGGTCGTGTCAACTCCAGGTGGGGGGAGGGGGAGAGGGGTGGTGGTAGGGGGGGCAGCGTGGGGGGGTCGGATTAAGGGAGGGTGTGAAAGCGGAAAGGTGGGGAAAAAAGAGGGGGGGGGGGCGCCGTGAGGGTCGGTTAGGGGGACGGTGTGAAAGCCGGGGTGGAAGGGCGGGGAGGGGGGGGGTGCGAACCCGGAGGGAGGAGTGGTTAAGGCAGTCCCCGGGTCGTGTGCATGATTCCTATTGGTGAGGCCAGGAATGCTCGATTCCCATTGGTCGAAGGAGGTGGTATGATACACTACAATGAACCAATGTAACTATATAAGCAATAAAGGGCTCGACTCTCTCTTCTTCTATATACTTTACTCTCTTCATTTCCCTTTGTTTGTATTGGTTTCCTCATAGCCTACGTACACAGCCACACATCCGAGCATTAGATTCTACAACATGGCACTGCCGAGGAGGCAGGACTTTATGTCGCTGCACAGTCGTGTAGGATGACTGCTCGCCCGTTGTTGGTTTTGCTTCTGTTTGTTTTGCACAGTCGTGTAGGATGACTGCTCACCCGTTGTTGGTTTGCTTCTGTTTGTTTTGCACAGTCGTGTAGGATGACTGCTCGCCTGTTGTTGGTTTTGTTTCTGTTTGTTTTGCACAGTCGTGTAGGATGACTGCTCGCCCGTTGTTGGTTTTGTTTCTGTTTGTTTTGCACAGTCGTGTAGGATGACTGCTCACCCGTTGTTGGTTTGCTTCTGTTTGTTTTGCACAGTCGTGTAGGATGACTGCTCGCCCGTTGTTGGTTTGCTTCTGTTTGTTTTGCACAGTCGTGTAGGATGACTGCTCACCAGTTGTTGGTTTTGTTTCTGTTTGTTTTGCACAGTCGTGTAGGATGACTGCTCACCCGTTGTTGGTTTTGTTTCTGTTTGTTTTGCACAGTCGTGTAGGATGACTGCTCGCCCGTTGTTGGTTTTGTTTCTGTTTGTTTTGCACAGTCGTGTAGGATGACTGCTCACCTGTTGTTGGTTTTGCTTCTGTTTGTTTTGCACAGTCGTGTAGGATGACTGCTCGCCGGTGTTGGTTTGCTTCTGTTTGTTTTGCACAGTCATGTAGGATGACTGCTCGCCCGTTGTTGGTTTGCTTCTGTTTGTTTTGCACAGTCGTGTAGGATGACTGCTCGCCCGTTGTTGGTTTGCTTCTGTTTGTTTTGCACAGTCGTGTAGGATGACTGCTCGCCCGTTGTTGGTTTTGCTTCTGTTTGTTTTGCACAGTCGTGTAGGATGACTGCTCGCCCGTTGTTGGTTTTGCTTCTGTTTGTTTTCTGGATTCTTTCTGTTTTGTTTTGCTTTCTTTATTTTAATGTTTTGCGTCCTGGCAACAGCTAACAACACATCACGATGGGTGCCGACATGCAGACATCCATGGCGACCTTATAGTGTTGCCCATATAGGGTACCATGCTGTCGGCACCATGCCCCGATATCCCACTCAGTCACATTATCCTGGTAATGCACTGCACACCGACTGATTGCCTTTACCCTAGTGAGGCCGACACTACACAACATAGCAGCAACAATAAATGTTTCAAGTGTTTTTTTTTACTCGGCCGGGGATCGAACCCATGACCTTCCACATGGGAAGCGGACGCTCTACCGACTAGTCTATCCCGTCAATTGCAATCGTGAAGCCCAGCTTGTAGAGGTTCACGGTATTGCATGTCCTCCTCAAAGTAATATTCCGAGCCAAGTAGCCAGCCGGCGGTTGTCAGGTGACCTCCTGCAAAGACTCACAGACTACACACACCTTATGGCACTCCACCTGCCCATCAGGCTGCTCCAACAGCACCAACAGAAGATTCTAGAACCACATGTACCCAACATTGTAATAGATCCATTCCCATAATATCCGCATAACTCTCCGCATTTATACACGGACAAAAGAATGTGACGCGTTTATCAGACTATTCAACTTAAATCAACGAAGATAATAATGTAGCAATGAAATAGCACAAAAGTCGTCTATTTGTCAGCCTGGTTTCTATTCGAGGCTTTAGAGTAATTTCGATCGTATTGACAGACGCAAGACTAGAACTCAGGCCAGTATTTATTCGGGAACTTTCCGCAGTGCTTGACAGGATCAGGAGCGGGATGTAGCTCAGGCGGTAGAGTGTCCACCTGTGAAGGTGTCGGTGATCCGTTCGATCTTGCTCAGTGGACACATTTGCAGTTTGGGCTATTTTCCTTTCCAACCAGTGGTCCACAACTGGTTCATCAAAGCCTGTGGTATGTGCTGTCCTGTCTGTGGGAAAGTGCATATAAAAGGTTTCCTCCAAAGAAATATGTCAGAATGACCATATGTTTGACGTCTAATTGCTGATGATATGAAAATCAATGTGCTCTAGAGGCGTCAGTAAATAAAACAAGCTTTACTTTTGCTTGACAGGATCAGGTAAATATGACGACAATGTAGAGAATACTAAATCTATCCGGTGTGTATATTCACAATACAGCATTGAGAAGGTTATATACAGTATACATATATATATATATATATATATATATCATCATCATCATGCTGTCGGTCGCGATGCGACAAAGACTGCTTTCATTACTTGACTGCCGCTCTAGATTTAGCTCTCTGTTGTGAGAGTTGCGTACATGACATTTCATGAAAGCTGCCTGCAAGAGTGTTGAAGTGCTGCTGGCTTTTGCAAGTTACCAGCGGCACTCTCTCAGGGAGCAAATAGAGGATTCACACCGGCAAGAACATGTCCAGACAGGCCCAAAACTATTTGTTTCTGCAGTGGCTGGTCGGGAGATGTTGGGAGTTCCATACATCAACCGCCCTTAATGCTGCCACAGTGACATGGTTTTCTGTTTAGGGTTTGTTCCCTTAGCCTTCAGTTCTGTCAAGAACCTGTACCACAAGGCAGTAGTTTACAACTCTGCAGGGCAGGGGCGTCAAACTCCCTGAGGTATTGCTATACCTGCAATATCTGCATACCACATATATATATATACATAATATATATTAAGAGTCTGCATCTTCAGTAATACTTATGCCATATATGTCCCAATAGACATGCACTATGTGAGTGCAGACACATGGATGCACGTCTATTCAAAGTTAAAGAATTTCATGGATTTGTTTTTGTTGTGCCTCTGAAATAAAGTGGGATTGTCTTATTTTATGTGCATTCAGTCTGAATATGATCGTAAATTTGTGTGTGCTTTCAATCTTGAAATGGGGGGTGTGCTTCTATTGGGTAGCATGCTTCTATTTGGACATATCCGGTAGGTTATTTACATAAAATAGAATTTCAACACCAACAAAAGAAGCAAGTCGTAAATAAGAGTCTGCACCTTCACTGATACTTATAGGTTATCTACATAACATTATTTCAAAGCCAACATCCATTAGTGGCTGTAAATACTTAACCAGTCAACAGGGCGCGATGGCCTAATCGGTACAGCACGGACTTCACATGCGAAAGGTCGGGAGTTCGGTTCACAGTCGAGTCAAACCAATGACTTACAAAATTGATACTTGTTGCTTCCTAGCCTGGCGCTCGGCATAAATAATAGGATTGGGCAAGGACTGGTTAGCTCAGTGTCAGGATAATGTAACTGAGTGGGATATCGGGCCATGCCATGCTGCCAGTGGCCTGATTTCCCAGTGGGGCCGCACTATAAAGTCACAATGAGTATGCACTGTCACAAATCAGTAGGTACAAGTCCTGATATGACCTTAAATGTTGCTAGGACGTAAAATAACAAACAAACCTAACAGGTCCTTGAATGTGGAATGTGTGTGTCACAGAATGTTTCGGCTAAAGTGATGAAAGTTAAATATTGATTAGCGAATAGATTGTGTGTGTCTATGGCAGCATTGTGTACTGTATGAGAGCCATGCATTAATGATTCAGCAGGTGTGTGTGGTGAGCGCGTCCACAGCCAATAGTCCACTCACCAGGGGGCACTTGGCTGTTGGAGTTTTACGTCCTGGCAACATCTGAGGTCATATCCATATCAGAGACTGTTAACAGAATTGTCGTTGCTTTCATTGTGAATAATTTATCAGCACCCGGATAATTCTGCCTAAACACACAGTTGACCCACTTAAAGTTGCATAGTAACTTAAAGTTGCATAGTCCGATGGTTTTGAGTTTACGTCATTTTCTGAGATAAATATATTAAACTGATCGTTATAATCTACCATACTTTATTTTGAAGTAACTTTTATTTTTAAAAGGCTAACTTTTGAGATATTTGAAGTGCAAACGTGTGAAATTAGTTTTGGCAACTATGGGAAAACTCTGACATCATAGGCTTATGCAGTAACAGGTTCCATTAAATTGACTCAGTATTGCCTTCTGTGTGGCAACAAATGTTTACTAAGTGCATCAGTATCTAAGTTAGATATGTAAAATCAAATCTAGATAATTGCCAAGCTGGGAAGCAACAAGTATACATTTTAAAGTCATTGGTTTATGGTATGCAGGTATTGCAATACCTCAGGGAGTTTGACGCCCCTGCCCTGCAGAGTTGTAAACCACTGCCTTGTGGTGCAGGTTCTTGACACAACCGAAGGCTAAGGGAGAAAACCCTGAACAGAAAACCATGTCACTGTGGCAGCATCAACGGCGGTTGATGTATGGAACTCCCAACATCTCCCGACCAGCCACTGCACGGACAAATAGTTTTGCGCCTGTCTGGACATGTTCTTGCCGGTGTGAAACGTCTATTTGCTCCCCGAGAGAGTGCTGCTGGTAACTTGCAAAAGCCCGCAGCACTTCAACATTTTTGCAGGCAGCTTTCATGAAATGGACAGTCAAGTAATGAAAGCAGTCTTTGTCGCATCACGACCAACAGCATGATGATGATGATGATGGTTTGACTCGACTGGGAACCGAACTCCCGACCTTCCGCACGCGAGGCCTGCGCTCTACCGATTCGGCCACTGCGCCCGGTTAAGGAGTGATGAATAAGGCGCGTCTCCCCAGTTACTGCGCACGAAGCGGAAGGACTTCAGCTGGCACCCGGCGTGTTCACACACCCGGAAGTGGAGATCCGCCCTCTGAACCCTAACCTGCACTACGGGCCCGACCAGATGGGATGGCCGAATGAGTTAGAGCATCCGTCTCCTGTGTTGGTAGATCATGGGGTCGTTTGTACAAACTCTGGTTGAGTCAAAACAATGACTTAAAAATTGATACTTGTCGCTTCCCAGCCAGGCGCTCGGCATTATTAGGATAGGGCAAGGACTGGTTCCCTCAGTGTCAGGATAATGTGACTGAGTGGGATATCAGGTCATGGTGCTGGCAGCCTGGTCTTCCAGTGGGGCAGCACTATAAAGTCGCCATGAGTGCACACTGTCACAAGTCGGTACCCATCCTGATATGACCTTAGATGTTGCTAGGATGTAAAACAACAACAAATAAACAAAAACAAACTCACTTTGTGTCCTGCACTTTGGTGCGTAATACATCAGAGTTGTGATATTTGTTCTGTTTCATCGACGAGTCAATTTAATATGTATATCTCAGGAGAAATGTCACGATTTGAAACCGAAGAAAAACTATTTAGATTTGAATTGTGGTTGATTCCTAGACAGGGGAGGGGGAGTTGAGGCTGGGGAGTCAATTTAATATAATTATCTCGGAAAAATTACAGAAACTCAAAATCATCGGACTATGCAACTTTTAATAAATGACCCGCTCTCTAAAGGCACTGTCACATTACACCGCATCTCGCAAGCGCGCGGCCAATGTGTAAAATCACTTTTTTACATCGAGAAGTGTCAAACTTTTCAGCGTGGGGGGCAAAGTTGGACGTATACATACCATATACATAGCATATGGCCAACGTATGACCAACATATGGCTACATAACGCCGGGGAACGTTATATACGTTATTCGATCACCAGAACTATGCCTCACAAGTTAGACGTACGTTAGACAAACATTGTTCACTACACTGCACTACGTTGACCTACGTTAAAGGCAGTGGGAACGTACAGTCCATGTACTGACAACGTATGGATAATGTATGTCTAACGTACGTTTAGCATTTTTCCAGCATGTCTTGCTCTATGTAACGTATGAGGCATAGTCTTGGCGATCGAATAACGTATATAACGTTCACAGGCATACTGTGAACATACCGTGAGCGTAATCCGAGCGTTTTTCGCTGGTAGGCATGTTAGCCATATGTTGGCCATACATTGGCCACATGCTATGTATGCAGTATGTAAAACAGTGATTTTACGCGTTGGCCACTCGCTTGTGAGATTCGTCGTAATGTGACAGCCACTTTAGCCTCCACTACGTTCACCTACGTTCAGACGGGATGGCCGAATGAGTTAGAGCATCTGTCTCCCGTGTTGGTAGGTCGTGGGGTTGTGGATTCGAACCCTGGTCGAGTCAAACCAATGAATTAAAACTTGATACTTGTTGCTTCCTAGCCTGGCACTCAGCATTATTAGGATAGGGCAAGGACTGGTTGGCTCAGTGTCTGGTTAATGTGACTCAGTGGGATATCAGGTCATGGTGCTGGCAGCCTGGTCTTCCAGTGGGGCAGCACTATAAAGCCGCCATGAGTGCACACTGTCACAAGTCAGTACCCATCCTGATATGTTGCTAGGACGTAAAACAACAAACAAACAAACAAACGTTCAACTATGTCCACTGACGTGTCTGTGACCGGGTGCGAGTAGTGCAGGGAGTTTGTACCTTGAAGCAGGCACTGGTGTGTTTCCACTCCACTGCATGGTCTCAACGGACAACTCTACAACCAGACCAAAGTTGTCCTGACAGCGGGTCTCTGCTCATCGGAGGGACAGTGAAATGAGAAAAAAAACAATTTGTACATTTGACAAGTTGTTCTTGGCATTCAATGTCAAACCAAAGACTTTAGAATATGATACTTGGCTTTACCTATCGACATTACTAGTGTAGTGGTCTGCACTGACCTCTCAAGCAAGGAGCCGCATAGACAGGTCGGCGTAGAAATAGTGGTTGCATCAAGGAGCCTAGATGGTGTAATGATTATTGTAGTAGTCTGCACTGATCTCTCAGGCAAAGAGCCACATAGACAGGTATGCGTGGGTAGTATGGTGATATCAGGAAGCCTAGGTGGTGTAATGGTTATTGTACTAGTCTGCACTGATCTCTCAGGCAAAGAGCCACATAGACAGGTAGGCGTGAGTAGTGTGGTGACATCAGGGAGCCTAGGTGGTGTAATGGTTAGTGTAGAAGTCTGCACTGATCTCTCAGGCAAGGAACCACATAGACAGGTAGGCGTAGATATGGTGGGTGGATCAAGGAGCCTAGGTGGTATAATGGTTAACACCACCCAACAAACAACCCAACACAAACCCACACCTGCACTGACCTCTCTGGCAATAACCACATAGACAGGTAGGCGTGGTAGGTGTACATCAGGAACCTAGGTAGTGTAATGGTTAGAACACACCCCAAACCACAAACAGGTAGGCTGGTAGTGTGGTGACATCAGGGAGCCTAGGTGGTGTAATGGTTAGTGTAGAAGTCTGCACTGATCTCTCAGGCAAGGAACCATATAGACAGGTAGGCATGAGTAGTGTGGTGACATCAGGCAGCCTAGGTGGTGTAATGGTTAGTGTAGAAGTCTGCACTGATCTCTCAAGCAAGGAGCCGCTTAGACAGGTAGGCGTAGATATGGTGGGTGGATCAAGGAGCCTAGGTGGTATAATGGTTAACACGCTAGCCCGGAATGCAAGAGGGGTGGCTTTGAATCCTGTTCTAAGCACAATATTTCCCATTTTCATCAGCCGAGCGACACTGGTGCTGTGACCTGAATCCTGTATAAGCTATGCACTGTATGGCGTTGAACCTGCCCTGTGTATGTATGTAAGTGCATTGCCTGTATATACGTGATTGTAAGCATGAAACAATTTATGGGTGTAACCCATTTAAAAGACTTACAATTCCAGGGGGACGAGTGTAGTAGTCTGCACTGACCTCTCTGGCAAGTAACCACATAGACAGGTAGGTGTGGATAGAGTGATTGCATCAGGACACCTAGGTGGTGTAATGGTTAGAATGCTAGCCCGGAATGGCAAGAGGTCTGGGTTCGAATCCCACTTGAGGCGCAATATTTCCCATTTTCACCCCCCTACGACACTAAGACAGAGCAAGGAGCGGTGGAATGAGGAAGGCCAATTGAAGAGTTCAGGCGCAAAACCCCTAAATGACAGTCTTAAAATTGTATTAAAATAACAGATTTCTACCTGAAGGTAATTTTAATTCTGACTAATTCCAATTTACTTGTGATGAATTGATTAACGAGCAATGAAGCAAACAATTGGAATGTAAACTATTAACTTTATGATGGTTTGATTTCAATGTTTATCTCAATTTTTGGATTGGCGTTTACACAGTTTTGCGCCTGAACTTCTCAATTGTCGGCGATTGAAATGTCTCCTGCTTAACCAGGGAATGCAACAACGAACATTTCATCCGCTTGCTATCCGGACCCCACTCCGTCCGCACCTCTCTCTATCTCCTCTCCGCTGGCCTTGGTCCTCCTTGATATGTCTGAAAAGAGTTCCAGGAGGGGGAGCCCACTGGTATTTCACCTTCTACTCTTACTCTGTCCGTCTCTTTGGCTCGCCGTCTGGTCACCATAGAGCAAATAGACACAGTCCTTTGACTCAACTCTCCTCATTTCTCTTTCCTAGACTCTGCCCTATTTTTTTTCTCCCAGGCATACTCCTCCCCCTGACCAGGGGAGTTGTGCCTTTTCTCTCGCTTTGTTCTCGTTGCTGGAACCACCACTGCACCCATCTTTACCCGCCCTTCCTCGAAACCCTTGCTGCTGTCGATAAGTGCCCAACTACTCCTCAACTACCGCTGGACCAAAGAGATTCGGGGCCACCTCAACACTTCAGCATTAAAACGTTGTAAAGATGTCCCCAGCTTCTACAACACTCCCTACTGAAGATTAATCTTCAACCAAAGTTTGCGCCGATTTATCGGAGCCTCTCTATAAATGTTGCAGTTCTCCAACCAGTAACCGTTGTAAGGTTACAAACCACCCCCAAAGCAAGCAAGCAACGAACATTTCAAATGGAACAAAAAAGCTTTAGTTTATTGCTTGGAGATCAGTTTTGGGCACTGTTTGTTGGGATTTATGCCCTAACAACATCTAACAATGCCTAACTGTCTATGCTGCTCCTTGCCTGAGAGATCAGTGCACATTATCACTGACCGCTACACTATATGCTGGGGATTTATGCCCTAACAACATCTAACAATGCCTAACTGTCTATGCGGCTCCTTGCCTGAGAGGTCAGTGCACACTATCACTGACCGCTACACTATATGTTGGGGATTTACGCCCTAACAACATCTAACAATGCCTAACTGTCTATGCGGCTCCTTGCCTGAGAGGTCAGTGCACACTACCACTGACTACTGCACTGTTTGTTGGGGATTTACGCCCTAACAACATCTAACAATGCCTAACTGTGTATGCGGCTCCTTGCCTGAGAGGTCAGTGCACACTACCACTGACTACTGCACTATATGTTGGGGATTTACGCCCTAACAACATCTAACAATGCCTAACTGTCTATGCGGCTCCTTGGCTGAGAGGTCGGTGCACACTACCACTGACTACTGCACTGTATCTTGGGGATTTATGCCCTAACAACATCTAACAATGCCTCACTACCTATGCGGCTCCTTGCCTGAGAGGTCGGTGCACACTACCACTGACTACTACACTGTTTGTTGGGGATTTATGCCCTAACAACATCTAACAATGCCTAACTGCCTATGCGGCTCCTTGCCTGAGAGGTCGGTGCACACTATCACTGACTACTGCACTATATCTTGGGGATTTATGCCCTAACAACATCTAACAATGCCTAACTGCCTATGCGGCTCCTTGCCTGAGAGGTCGGTGCACACTACCACTGACTACTTACTGCACTATATGTTGGGGATTTATGCCCTAACAACATCTAACAATGCCTAACTGTCTATGCGGCTCCTTGCCTGAGAGGTCAGTGCACACTATCACTGACCGCTACACTATATGTTGGGGATTTATGCCCTAACAACATCTAACAATGCCTCACTACCTGTGCGGCTCCTTGCCTGAGAGGTCAGTGCACACTACCACTGACTACTGCACTATATGTTGGGGCTTTATGCCCTAACAACATCTAACAATGCCTAACTGTCTATGCGGCTCCTTGCCTGAGAGGTCAGTGCAGACTACCACTGACTGCTGCACTATATGTTGGGGCTTTATGCCCTAACAACATCTAACAATGCCTAACTGCCTATGCGGCTCCTTGCCTGAGAGGTCGGTGCACACTACCACTGACTACTGCACTATATGTTGGGGATTTACACCCTAACAACATCTAACAATGCCTCACTACCTGTGTGGCTCCTTGCCTCAGAGGTCAGTGCACACTACCACTGACTGCTACACTATATGTTGGGGCTTTATGCCCTAACAACATCTAACAATGCCTAACTGCCTATGCGGCTCCTTGCCTGAGAGGTCGGTGCACACTACCACTGACTACTGCACTATATGTTGGGGATTTACACCCTAACAACATCTAACAATGCCTCACTACCTGTGTGGCTCCTTGCCTCAGAGGTCAGTGCACACTACCACTGACTGCTACACTATATGTTGGGGCTTTATGCCCTAACAACATCTAACAATGCCTAACTGCCTATGCGGCTCCTTGCCTGAGAGGTCGGTGCACACTACCACTGACTGCTACACTATATGTTGGGGCTTTATGCCCTAACAACATCTAACAATGCCTAACTGCCTATGCGGCTCCTTGCCTAAGAGGTCAGTGCACACTACCACTGACCGCTACACTATATGTTGGGGATTTATGCCCTAACAACATCTAACAATGCCTATCTGTCTATGCGGCTCCTTGCCTGAGAGGTCAGTGCACACTACCACTGACCGCTACACTATATGTTGGGGATTTATGCCCTAACAACATCTAACAATGCCTCACTACCTGTGCGGCTCCTTGCCTGAGAGGTCAGTTTTTTTAATAAATTTTGTATTGAGGCTGTATTTATACTGTCCACAGCATGGACTGACTGCTACACTATTTGTTGGGGCTTTATGCCCTAACAACAGTTCTAGGCGGGCCACAGTTCAGACCTGAGTGCTCATGCGGTGAGAACAGTAACAACAGCATCAACATTATTCTTTAAAAGTCAGGGCATGTCCAATTAACGTCCAAAGACTTTCCAAAACTTGAAAAAGAAGAACAAACAAAAATTGACCGTAACTCAACAAACTTTCTAGGAACTTAAAACAAACAAAAACCCACTAAAAATAGAGAGGAGAGCTCTTTAATGTGGGCCCCATTTTAAAGGCCTGTATAGTGTACTGATCACTACACTATATGTTGCAGATCGCTGGATACAGAAGGTCTGTAGTAAGCAGTTATTGCCAGATATGGGGTTTGAGACCTGAGGAACTCTGTGATGGGTCTATCGAATATGGAGAGGCCGACTGAGGACAGTGCGCATTCCAAGGGTATGAAGGCGTCAAATCCCATATTATTGTGATAGATAAGTTTGGCACATAAGGCTTTGTCTTTTGTGTGTTTATTTTATTTTTTATTTTGGTGGGGGAGGGGGTAAATCAATTTGATTCATATATATCTGTTGTCAGTGCCGTAGCACTGGTCTTCCGACCATAAGTGTTATCGGGATATAGGTATTTACACATTTATTTACATTGTTTACATAGTACATTGAAGTATGAAGTAAATTCTGAAATTAAAATGTACACAATGCAATAAATAATGAGTATGAGGTACATTAAATCATTTTACATTTACATGCAAGGTTTTAGTTGTTGGTTTAGGATTTCCATTTCAATTGATACTAATATCTTTAATTACTTAGTCTTAGTTCAATGTGATCAGATACTCTTTTATTTATTATGTTGTTTTGTACGCAGTATGAGTTGGGTGTTAGTTTGGGTATTTTGTGTTAGTAAGTCAAGATGTCTTGACTATTGATTTGTTCCGTAGTGAATAAATCAGTTTATTCATTGGTGTGAGGAATGAGGAATCCCGATGTTGGTGGGAAGGGACTAGCCAGCAGGCAGGACGTGCGTACTGGAGGGCGGGACAACAGTAGGTACTGCTCTGGTTGTGCATTCCGTTGTTTCTTTATCTTATTATCTTTGGACCTGGCTAATTCGGTTATTGCGTTATTTTTCAACTTTCTTGCTCACAGGCTCTTGGCAGACGTGACCTGGTGAGTCGGTGTAATGGCGCCCAGACCGGAAGCCGCTGTTTGTCTTCTATTCACCACCTACATCATCGGGGTCAGCACAAGTAAGCACGACGTGTTCGTTGACCTTTAAATATGAGCATTAATAATCTTTTGTTTGTTTTTTGTTGTTTTACGTCCTAGCCACATCTAAAGTCATATCAGGAAGGAAGTGAACCTTCTTTGTAGGTCAGTGAAACCATTCTTCATTTTTTGTTTAAAAGAGGAAAAGGAACCACTTCCGGTCCAGGGGTGGATCCAGGGGTCGGACTAACGGGGTGGTTCAGTGAACGAGGCACATAGCGCCAAGTAGAGGGCGGGGTTGTGTGGAGGTGTCTGTCCCCTCTCTCAGGTAAAAGGTTTTTTGAAAACAGACGTCCAAAATGAAGAGATTTTGTGGCACCTGAGAGCAATGTTTTAGGTTTAATTTACATGTGAATGTTGTCAAGTTGTAGCTCTACCGGAGTGGAGCGCAAGCTCACAAGGACAGTAATTTATGCATGGAAACATATATACACTGTGCATTTATTATGAGTAATTGTTACAGCGAGGAGTCATTGTGGCCTAGTGGTTAGCGTGCTGGACTCGAATGCAGAAGGTTGTACTTTCGAGCCCTGGTTGACGCTCTAATTTACCAGTCCTACCCACAATGCAGACAAAGTAGTTTATCAAAGGCATGTGCATCTGATACTATGTCTGTGTGGTGTGGGATTTAAAAGAAGCCTTGTTGTCGTCTGACATGGCGGGTTTCCCTATGTCTCATATTTAGCCATAAATGAGCGGAAGAAATTCAAAACCCAAATCAAGAAACTAACTACAAATAGTTTACTTTCCAGGATATTCACATTTTAAGATTTATTTTTATTTACTCAAACAAAATTTGCCTTTAACACTGAATGGAACAAGAGTGATGCTTTCTTTGTTCGGCATCATTTGATTTTGTTTGAAATATAATGTCTATCTAAACTAAACTATAGGGCATTTAGTGTTTTTTTAATAGGATCTATTAATAGCCTGTTTAACCAATGGCGATTCAGCACTGAGTGACACAAAAGTGCCCGCTTGTTCTGATTAATGTGATCCAAAGGAATGCGCTAATTAGCAAAAGTGCCTGTAAGAAGGTGCATTTTGTGAGTTTTCTTAAAATACAGCCCAAGTAATTTTGTCATCAAAATAAAGAGTGAAGCTTGAGTTCATTTACAGTACTTTCTGGGTCTTTTTTATTTAAGCATACACCAAAATAGGAGCATTTAAAAATTAGTGATATTTCATGATTTCCATACCTTCTTCCAGTGTTATCTAAGTGCTGCCGGTACCTATTTTTATTTATAATCGATCAGAATGTACTGACGTCACTTCGGTCTCACCTAGCCGCATCGGCAGCCGCCAGTTGCCCCGCTGGATGGTTGCTTAGCAACGGCATCTGCTACGGCGTTGTTGACATGGTGAGAGGTCTGACATCAGCATTCGACGCACGTCAGGTGTGCAGGTCACGGAACGCTGACCTCTGCAACGTGGTGTCATCAGAAGTGGTGGCCATCTTGAAGAACCTGACCAGTTCCCCGGTAAGTGGACACGAGCTGCATCTAGACATTTAGACATGTTTTATTCACAATTTGACACCGACAGCGCATATGAGTTTAAAGTTGGATTTATTTCTTTTCAAATAACAAGTCTCTAGTAAGCACATGTTGATTTTAATAAGCACATATTAAGTTTCAACGAGATAAGCACAATGAGATAAGCACAATGAGTTAAGCACAATGAGGTCAATAAGCTTTAACCCTTAGCCCTAGAGAATATTAGCAAGGGTGGGTGGGATGGCAGTTCAAAGCCAGCTAGTGTCCTCCTGTGGCCGTGTCGAAGTGAGCTCACCGGCGCTTGGGCCAGTAGTTCGAGTGGGCGACTGCAGATGGCAGGTCAGTAAGATAGAGTTAGCATTTCGAAGTATTTTGTATTAAAGTATGAATATATAGGCGGCGCTGACGCACAAGTCATAAGGTAGTTTCGCCGTTACTAGATAGGTGGCAGCATAAGTATTATCTTAAAACTATGAGGCTATGGCGGCGACCGAATGCCAAATTACCCGTGTTGCTGAGCATCACAAACAATTTCCATCCACATTCTACAAACATAAATTGATCCATTGACAATAGAAATTGTAGGAACATCCATTAAGAAGAAGGATATTAAATCCATTGAAGCTGTTCAGAGGTTAACTAAGCTGGTGCCCCATCTGAAGGACCTTAGTTATCCAGACAGACTCAGGAGACTTAAGTTGCCAAGCCTCATGTACACGTATAAACAACGTATGCATCATTTGAAGATCCCAAGCATGTACTACAGATGGGCCCGGGGGGATATGATTGAAGTATCAGAGACTCCAACACCAGGACAAGAGGGCACTCCCTGAAGCTGACACAACTTTTTCGGCTTTAGGGTGGTTGACCTGTGGAATGACCTGCCGGAGAGTGTCGTAGCAGCAGAGTCGGTGAACTGTTTCAAGTCCCGACTGGATGCATACTGGTCAAGCATTACATATATCTTGGAGCCAGTGACAGTTGCTACGATCCACCACATCTGAAGAACTGTCTCCATTTCTATTAATTAAGAGTGGCTAACAGGTCCAAGGCCTATTATAGCTGTATCCTATTGATTGATTGATTGATTGAGAAGATTTTGTGGGGACATGATCAACACGTGGAAGTTCCTGAATGCTGAGTATAATGTGGATGAGGCCTTGCTATTCAGACGCATACAGGGAAGCAGTACCAGAGGTCACTCCAAGAAGCTTTTCAAGCCAAGGTACAACAGCTCACTCAGAGGGGCCTTCTTTTCACAGCGAGTGATAAACATGTGGAATGAGCTACCGGAAGAAGCGGTGGAAGCAGCTACCATAAATCAATTCAAGAATGCGCTGGACAGGGCCTGGGCCAGAGAAACATTCCTGTACGATTTTGAGGTTGCATACCACTAGAGCTGAGAGCTACAAACTTTGTATAGGCTACCACAAGCCTGCATCAAAGAAGAGGATAATAATAATAATATAGGTTGTCTTCCCAATGCCCCTTATAAACGAATAATATTCGGATTACAACATCCTGAGTCCTGGAGCTATATGAGTAACCTACAGACTGCTCTTTGACGGAACAGACATATGTTAGAAAAAGAAACAACGAGTCTGATGGAAGCGTACATGTCTCTAACCCAAAACACTTAAACTTGCATAGTCCGATGGTTTTGAATTTCTGTATTTTTTCTGAGATGAATATATTAGATCGATCACTAGTATCTACTTTACATTAATTCAAAGTTACTTTTATTTTAAATGGTAAACTTTTGAGATATTTTGAGTGCAAACATAGAAAATTAGTTTTGGCAAGTTTGCCAAAACTCTGACACCATAGACTTCCACAGTAACAGGTTCTGTTAAATTGACTCAGTATTGGCTTCTACGCAGAAACAAATGCTTAATAAGTGCATGCCTTCATGATGCGGCATCTGCATTCGATCAATGAGGCTAACCTGGAAGGACAAAATGACAAATAAGGAAATACTCGAATGGACGGGGCTGATCAAAAAGATACACATTATACTCAGCATTCAGGAACTTCCATGTGTTGATCATGTCCCCACGAAATCTTAGGCTTGGCAATTTGAGTCTCCTGAGTCTGTCTGGATAACTAAGGTCCTTCAGATGTGGCACTAGCTTAGTTAACCTTCTCTGACGGGTTAGCCTCATGATCGAACCCAGATGCCACATCATGAAGGCATGCAGCTTTTTCACCTGTCATCTGTACACTGTCCAGGTCTCAGATCCGTATAGTAGTGTGGATAGCACGATTGCATGGTAGATCTTGCCTTTGACCCGCATGGACACATGGTGGGTGTTCCAGAGTCTCTGGCATAGTCAGCCGAAAGATGTGCTAGCCTTGGCCCTGCACTCAGCATTACTAAGATAGGGCAAAGGGGAGTGGGATGGGGAAATCTAGATAATTGGTTTGGTTTTGAAAATTTGATATTTGATCGGACTATGCAGCTTTAAACTAGATATAATCGAACGTATCCAAGTTAGACGTATACGGGTTAATTGAACATTGACTGTGGCATGGAAGGAGCCTAAAGCAACTTGTACTGGTCACATGACTGCTTCTCTTTAGTGAAGAGAGGCTAGCCGGATAGGTTAGGTGCCCGCTTCCTGTGCCACAGGTCATGGGTTTGATCATTGGCTGAGTTAAACCCATGACTTAAAGTTAAGCATTTATACTTGTCGCTGCCTACCCCAACACTCGGAATTACTAAGATAGGGCAAAGGGGAGTGGGATGGGGAAGACCAATTGTCGCCCATTGAGATTTTCCCTGCTTAATTCATAATCATCATCATGCTGTCTGTCGTGATGCAACAAAGACTGCTTTCATTACTTGACTGTCACTCTCCATTTAGCTCTCTGCTGTGAGAGTTGCGTCCATGAGTCGGTCTTAATGTCTCTCAGCTTCAGGTTTCTCTTGATGGTATCCTTGAACCGGAGACGAGGGCGCCCTCTCTTTCTGTAACCAGAAGACAGTTGAGAATAGAGGATCTGCTTTGGTAGCCTGTCTGATGACATCCTCATGAGGTGTCCAGTCCACCGGAGATTCTTTTTGATCAGAAGATCTTCCATAGAGGGCAGCCCTGTCCGTTCGAGTATTTCCTTATTTGTCACTTTGTCCTTCCAGGTTAGCCTCATGATTGAACGCAGATGCCGCATCATGAAGGCATGCAGCTTTTTCACCTATCTTATGTACACTGTCCAGGCCTCGGCTCCGTATATTAGCGTGGACAGCACGATTGCACGGTAGATCTTGCCTTTGACCCACATGGACACATGGTGGGTGTTCCAGAGTCTCTGGCATAGATGGCCGAAAGATGTGCTAGCCTTGGCCCAACACTCACCATTACTAACATAAGGCAAAGGGGAGTGAGGTGGGGAAGACAAATTGTCCGCCATTGAGATTTCCCCTGCTTAGTTAATATAATCAAATATAAAATATAATAAAATATAATAAAATATCAAATATAATGAAATATAAATGTAATAAAAACAAGCAAAAGTACGACTGAGTTCCTATAAGTTGTCCACTTTCTAAATATGGCGTTGGATTGAGTTGAGTTTGACTTAACGACAAACATGTAGTAAGGTCACTGCATGGCTTCCCCGAGGGACGATCTTTCAGCCGAGCAACCATTACCTATTTTGAAAAGAAGGAAAATATAATAAAAGGAATAAAAATCCCATAAGTTTCCTTGACCAGCAGATGACAATGTGTAAAATGGCGCCAAATGGAATGTGCTCTTAATGTTCACAAACTGCTCAAGGGGCTCAGTTTCAGGTATTTTATCTACAAACATTGCTACTTTTGTCGTCATCTGTTTATTTTCCTTTGCAGACGTACATCGGACAGAATGACGTCAGAACAGAAGGCCAGTTCGTGTACGCAGAAGACACAGCTGTGACGTCATACGTGGACAGCGTCACGTGGGTGGGAGGTGAGGTTGTACACAATGTTGCACATTGTAAGCTCGTGTGTGGAAGGTCGAGAGTTCGGTTCTTGGTCGAGTCAAACCAATGACTTATGAAATTGATACTTGTCGCTTCCTAGCCTGGTGCTCGGCATTAATAAGATAGGGCCAGGACTGGTTAGCTCAGTGTCAGGATAATGTGACTGAATGGGATATCAGGTCATGCTGCCAGTGGCCAGGTCTCCTAGTGGGGCAGCACTATAAAGTCACCATGATTTTGCACTGTCACAAGTCGGTACCCGTCCTGATATCACCTTAGATGTTGCCAGGATGTAAAAATCCAACAACCAACCAGTAACTTTAAAATCTGATACATTCAACATCACTAGGATAGGCCAACAAGCAGCGGAATGAAAAAGAGCGATTGTCTGTGATTGAAATTCCCCTCTCGCTTAATCAACGAATGTACCAACAATAATAAGTATCTCCGGAAGTGACGCGTCTTGGCTTCCCATCAGGCATTCCGGCTGTAAACAACGAGACCGGAAAAGGAACTACACACTGCGTCATCCTTGACGGAGGAGGGCTGTGGACGAATGTCGACTGCTGCGTCTCCCTCAACCTCACCTCAGTCACGTGCCAGAAACGTGAGCGTTTTTTTTGTGTGTGGTTTGTTGTGGTTTTTTGTGTGGTTTGTTGTGGGTCTTTTTGTGGATACATTTTTATTCTGCTGAATAAGGCCACACACAAGTTTTGTTATCATCATTTTGAAATAAAATTTGTTAAATTTATAATTTATAATTTTAATTTATAATTTGTAAGTCTTTTAAATTTTTAAAAATTGTTAATTATTTTTTAAATATGTTTTATTATTTTTGAAGTAGACGTAATATGTACGTAACCATACGAGATTGCCGAATGAGTTGCTGGTAGGTCGTGAGATTCGAACTCCTGGGTTCGAACCCTGGTCGAGTCAAAGCAATGACTTAAAAATTGATACAAAAGTTGAATTGCTGCTAGCCCGACGCATTTTTAACACTTAAAAATATATTAAAAAATAAATACAAAATTCAGGGGCGGCGATTGTTCAGGGACGAGTGGGGATGATCACAAATATTTATTTCAGTTGGCCAAAGTTCTTTTGTCAGCGCTAAAGCGTTGATCTTCCAGCCATTTTCTTTTTTAAATTTAGGATTATTTACACAAAGATGGTATATAGAGTATATTATATAACGTGAGCTACCAATAACTGTTAACTACACGATTTGCAGCAAATAGCATAATGGAATTATGATAGTTACCCACAAGTTCCACGCCAATATGGCAACAATAGTGTCATGTGACTACATCAATATTAGTCGGATCGATGTGAATATTTTCATGGAATTTAAAATGTAAGCAGAACTTAAGCAGGGTTATGTTTGGTTATGTGGCTGTCTTCTTGGGTGTTGAAAATAAAATGTAGCTAATATTAACATAAGCAGATTGTGTAGCCACCGTTGACCTAATATAGTTATTATAAACATGATGTAGCTATTATTAAGATAATGTACTTATTCTTAACATAATGTAGCTATTAGTAACATAATATAGCAATTAGTAACATGGTGTAGCTATTCTTAAGATACTGTAGTTATTTTTAACACAATGTAGCTATTAGTAACATAATGTAGCTATTATTAACATGATGTAGCTATTGTTAAGATACTGTACATATTCTTAACATGATGTAGCTATTAGTAACATAATATAGCTATTAGTAACATGGTGTAGCTATTATTAAGATAATGTAGTTATTCTTAACACAATGTAGCTATTAGTAACATAATGTAGCTATTATTAACATGATGTAGCTATTGTTAAGATACTGTACATATTCTTAACATGATGTAGCTATTAGTAACATAATGTAGCTATTAGTAACACAATGTAGCTATTATAAACATGATGTAGCTATTAGTAAGGTAATGTAGCTATTCTTAACACAATATAGCTATTATTAACATGATGTAGCTATTAGTAAGATAATGTAGTTACTCTTAAAATAATGTACCTATTAGTAACACAATGTAGCTATTATTAACATGATGTAGCTATTATTAACATGATGTAGCTATTATTAAGATACTGTACATATTCTTAGGATTATGTCGTGATTAGTAACATAATGTAGCTATTATTTAGATAATGTACATATTCCTAACATAATGTAGCTATTAGTAACATAATATAGCTATTAGTAACATGATGTAGCTATTATTAAGATAATGTACATATTCTTAACATAACCTAGCTATTAGTAACATAATATAGCTATTATTAACTTGATCATCTTTGATGTAGCCATTATTAACATAATTTAGCTCTTATTAACCTAATGTAGCTATTATTAACATCATGTACCTATTATTAACATAATGTAGCTATTATTAACATCATGTAGCTATTATTCACATAATGTAGCTATTATTAACATCATGTAGCTATTATTAAGATAATGTACTTATTCTTAACATAATGCAGCTATTTACCTAATGTGTCTATTATTAAATAAGTGTAAGTATTGTTAACATAATGTAGCTATTATTGACATATTGCTATTATTGCCCTTGTAGTATAGTTATTCTTAATGCAATGCAATTATTGTTGATAGCTATTGCTAACAAAACGTAGCTATTGTTAATATACTGTAGCAATTGTTAAGATATTGTTAACATAATGTTGCAATTATTAACATAATGCATTTATTGTTAACATAATGTAGTGGTCTGCACTGACCTCTCAGGCAAGTAAGCACATAGACAGGTAGGCGTGGGGAGTGTGTTGATATCAGGGAGCCTAGGTGGTGTAATGGTTAGCACACTGGCCCGGAATGCAAAGAGATGTGGGTTCGAGTCCCGCTCTAGGCACAATATTTCCCTACAAGCTTTGCGCTGTATGGTTGTTGAACCTACCCTGTGTATGTATGTGTTAGTGCATTGCCTGTATGTATGTAATTGTAAGCATTACAAGACTTACAATTCCAGGGGGACGAGTGTAGTGGTCTGCACTGACCTCTCAGGCAAGTAACCACATAGACAGGGCGTGGGGAGTGTGTTGATATCAGGGAGCCTAGGTGGTGTAATGGTTAGCACACTGGCCCGGAATGCAAAGAGATGCGGGTTCGAGTCCCGCTCTAGGCACGGTATTTCCCATTTTCATCACCCCCACAACAATAATGTAGACATTATTAACATAATAATATCTATAATTAATTAGAACTATAGGTATTATCACTATAATATAACGATCATTAAACAATGTAGGTGTTATTGACATAATATAGCGATTAGCATAATGTGGTTACTTTTCACATAAGTTTGCTAAAACAATCTAGAATAACCGGATGTGGTGGTCTAATCAGTCGAGTGCTGGCCTCGCGTGTGGACGGTCGGGAGTTTGCTTCACAGTCGAGTCAAACCAATAACTTACCAAATTGATACTTGTCACTTCCTAGCCTGGTGCTCGGCATTAATAGGATATGACAAAGATTGGCTAGCTCTGTGTCAGGATAATATGACTGAGTGGGATATCAGGTCATGGTGCCGGCGGCCTGATTTCCCCATGGGGTAGCCACTATAAAGTCGCTGTGAGTGTGCCATGAGTACCCATCCTGATATGACCTTAGATGTTGCCAGGATGTAAAGCTCCAACAACCAACAAACCGATGTAGAATGCAGATGTTGCGACACGATGTGCCGCCTGTTTACGTGAGCGCTGATTGTGCATTCATGACTGGCAGCCTCAGATTTGTTTGTCTCAGTTTCTTCTCCAACCTTCATTGCCAGCTGAGACGACAGCTGCTCCCCTGACACCTGTCGACGATGACGTCTTCGCCTTGACCTGCTTCCAAGGTCAGTCAGTGTGACCTCTGTGTTCTCTACATGACCTCGGAGTAGGTAACTGCTGTAATTGTTCAGATCTTTAAACTGGGCAGTTAATTAAGGTCAATCACTCAGTGTTAGTTAAATGCACAATAACACACACAACAGAAAGGTTGTTGCCAGGTCGTTAAACTCCAGCAACAAACAAGTCCTGACTGGAGCTACTTTTTGTTCTGATATGCCCTTAGATGTTGCCAGGATGTAAAACTCCAGCAACAAACAAATCCTGTCTGCAGCTACTTTTTGTTCTGATATGCCCTTAGATGTTGCCAGGTCGTTAAACTCCAGCAACAAACAAGTCCTGTCTGGAGCTACTTTTTGTTCTGATATGCCCTTAGATGTTGCCAGGTCATTAAACTCCAGCAACAAACAAGTCCTGACTGGAGCTACTTTTTGTTCTGATATGCCCTTAGATGTTGCCAGGTCATTAAACTCCAGCAACAAACAAATCCTGTCTGCAGCTACTTTTTGTTCTGATATGCCCTTAGATGTTGCCAGGACGTAAAACTCCAGCAACAAACAAATCCTGTCTGCAGCTACTTTTTGTTCTGATATGCCCTTAGATGTTGCCAGGACGTAAAACTCCAGCAACAAACAAATCCTGTCTGGAGCTACTTTTTTATTCTGATATGCCCATAGATGTTGCCAGGACATTAAACGCCAACAAAAACAAACCCTCTTTGGAGCTACTTTTCTGATATTCCCTTAGATGTTGCCAGGACGTAAAACTCCACAACAAATAAATCCTGACTGGAGCTACTTTTTGTTCTGATATGCCCTTAGATGTTGCCAGGACGTTAAACGCCAACAACAAACAAACCCTGTCTGCAGCTACTTTTTCTGATATGACCTTAGATGTTGCCAGGACGTAAACCTCCAACAACTACCCAACCCACTGTTTCAGATATCGACGACTGCGCAGGCGCCCCGTGCCTGAACGGGGCGACGTGCCACGATCACGTGCTCGCATTCGAATGTCAGTGTGCGCCAGGATACAACGGAACCACGTGTCAGTTCGGTGAGCACCTCGTGACCTCTGCCCATGACCTCAGTCTCGTAACCTCTACCCGTGACCTCTACCCGTGACCTCTGCTCATGACCTCTGCTCATGACCTCTGCCCGTGACCTCTGCTCGTGACTTCTGCTCATGACCTCTGTTTGTGACCCTTGTGTCGTGACCTCTGCTGGTGACCTCTGCTCATGACCTCTGCTAGTGATCCCTGTCTCAGGACCTCGGCCCATGACCTCTGCTTCATGCCTGTTTTTGTTACATTCGTTGATAGGTCGTATTTCTCCCATTGCATTTGATTCGCGGCGGGGGAACAGGCCCCCCCTCTCTCTCCTCTCTCTCTTATCTCCTCTCTCTCCATCTCTCCCTCTCTCTCCCTTTCTCTCTCCTCTCTCACTCCCTCTCTCTCTCCGCTCTCTGCATCTCTATTGTTCTCTCTCCCTCTCGCTCTCACTCTCTCTATTTCTCTCTCTCATCTCTCTCATCTCCCCCTCTCTCTCCATCTCTCTCCTTTCTCTCTCCCTCCCTCTCTCTCTCCCTCTCTATCTCCCTCTCTCTCCCCTCTCTCTCTCCTCTCCCCCTCTCTCTGCATCGCACTCCTCTCTCTCTCCCTCCCTCTCCCCTCTCTGTCCCCCTCCCCTCTCCCTCTCTCCCTCTCTCTCCCTCCCCCTCTCTTTTCTTCCTCCTCCCCCTCTCTCTCTCCTCTCCCCTCTCTCTCATCGTCCCTCTCTTTCTCCACCTCTCTCTCCTCTTCCCTCTCTCTCCCTCTCCTCTCTCTCTCCTCTTCCCTCTCTCTCTCTCCTCTTCCCTCTCTCTCCTCTTCTCTCTCTCCTCTTCCCTCTCTCTCTTCTAGTTTTCCTTCCTCACCCCGCCCACTGTGTCTCTGGTTTACGCCGTGCGCCGCCCCCCCCTACCTGCTCCCCCCCCCCCCCCCCCATCCTCCCTGAAGTCACCTTCCGGTTGTCGACCTGGTCACACAATGACTGCGCAGTTTTGACTTTCTGTCATCTCCTGAGATAATTATATGAGGTTGGTTGCCATAACCGACCTTACTTTATTCTGAAGTCACTTGTTTTTTTAAATAGCTAACTTGATCATTGTAATATACTTTGTGTTATTTTATTGTGAATGCTTACAGCTGCATAGTCCGATGAAGCATCAAATTTTCAGAACAAAAACAATTATCTCAAATTGATTCTACATATCTACATTAGATAATGATTCACTTATTAAACAGTTGTTGCCACATAGAAGGGAATATTGAGTCAATTTAATAGAACCTGTTACCACTGAAGCCTATGGTATCAGTGTTTTGGCAAGCTTGCCAAAACTAATTTGACATATTTGCACTTCAAATATCTCCAAAATTAGTAATTTAAAATAAAAGTTACTTCAAGCTAGAGAAAGGTAGGCTATGGCAATCAATTTAATATATATATATCTCAGAAAAATGATAGACACTCAAAACCATCGGACTATGCAACTTTACTTGTGGATATATTTGAAGTGAAACCGTGCACACTTAAAGCTGCATAGTCCGATGAAGCATCAAATTTTCAAAACAAAAACATTTACCTAGTTTTTATTCTACGTATCAAACTTAGATACTGGTGCACTTATTAAACATTTGTTGCCACATAGAAGGGAATGCCGAGTCAATTTAACAGAACCTATTACTGCATAAGCCCATGGTGAGAGTTTTGGCATGCTTACCAAAATCAATTTAGGATGTTTGCACTTCAAATATCTCAAAAGTTAACCATTCAAAATGAAAGTTACTTCAAACTAAAGTAAGGCAGGTTATAACAACCAATTAAATATATTTATCTCAGAAAAATTTCAGAAATTCAAAACCATTGGACTATGCAACTTTAATGTTTGTATTCACCCTGAAATGCTGGATGCTAAACATGACACGTTTCGCCAGTGATGGATCTATTAGTACGACTTAGGCCTAATCTGCTGCAAAGAATATTTAATAAGTATCTAAGTTGGGACGAGACGAGATGGCCGAATGAGTTGAGTGTCCGTCGCCTGTTTTGGGAGATCGGGGGATCGGAACCCATGGGATCATGGGTTCGAACCCTGGTCGAATCAAACCAATGACTTAAAAATGTATACTTGTCGCTTCCTGGTCTGGCACTCGGCATTACTAGGATAGAGCAAGGACTGGTTCGCTCAGTGTCAGGATAATGTGACTGAGTGGGATATCAGGTCATGGTGCTGGCGGTCTGATTCCCCAGTGGGGCAGCACTATAAAGTCACCATAATTGCGCACTGTCAGAAGTCGGTACACGTCCTGATATGACCTTAGATATTGATAGGATGTAAAGCAACAACAAACAATCTACGTTGGACATATGAGATCAAATCTACATAAGTATATGGCTAGCTGAGCGCCCTCCAGCCGAACGGCCGCGAACCACCCGGCGAGTTCCCCCACATGCCGCCAGGGGCAGCACAGTGCGTTTTCCCTACATCCGCATATAGACCTATTTCATATGACGTCAGCATAGCTATTTAGGTCAGCGCGCACGCTGCTTGGCTGCAGGATGACACACTGTCACACTGCAAACTCAATGGCCGTGAGCAATCTTTATACAGAAAAGGTGAAATATCTCTAAAACCACGCCACCCAGAAACAAACCGATTGGCACACATACAGAAAACATATTCAACGAAAAGATTATATTAAATTTATAAGGGTAGGGTTCTGCATTTCTATTCATTTTGAATAGAATCGACTTGTTGCACTGCACGTATCAGCAAACTCAATGGCAGCGCGTGCCTTCATTCTGCAGACAAGGTGCACGCGCATACATAATGTTTATAAACATTGAAAGGGGTCTATATGCCATCATATATACGTGTGTGTATATGCAATGAACATACACCACACCTACCCGTGTATGTGTTATTTCACGTGGTACCTGACATCAGCTGACTGTGTTGCTGTGTTCTTCCCCCCCCCCCCCCCACACACCCCACAGACGCGTGCCACACCGCCCCCTGCCGCTACGACCGCCCATGCGCACTGCAGGGGCCCGGGCACCAGTGCGACTGCGGGAAGTTCCTGGCTGGAACCGACTGCGAGACCAGTAAGCATGACCAGTGAGACACGGGCCGAGGGGCTGGGGTTTCACCCCCCAGCCACCTCCAAGGGCACATCGAAGTTGCATAACCTGATCATTTTCAGTTTCCGACATAAAAATCTGTCTACAAATAAATACATTACTGAAGGTTGTCAGCTATTTTGCCTTAGCTTGCATTATTTATTCATGTATTATTTATTAAAGTTATTAAGTCCGATTGTATAGAGTTTCCGGTAATTTATTTTTATACATCAATATATTAGGTTGATTGTTGTAATTGACCTGAGAAGTAAATTGTATTATGAATGGTAATCTTTGGAGACATTTGAAGTAAAAACGTGAAGAAGAAAAAAAATGGAGTACACAGTGGCGTACTGAGACCACAGTCACTGTCAGTCCTGTCAATGTGTGTATTAGTGCTGAGTCACTGTCAGTCATGTCACTGTGTTTATTAGTGATGAGTCACTGTCAGTCAGGTCAATGTGTGTATTAGTGCTGAGTCACTGTCAGTCCTGTCAATGTGTGTATTAGTCCTTAGTCACTGTCAGTCCTGTCAATGTGTGTATTAGTCCTGAGTCACTGTCAGTCCTGTCAATGTGTGTATTAATGCCGAGTCACTGTCTGTCCTGTCAATGTGTGTATTAGTGCTGAGTCACTGTCTGTCCGGTCAATGTCTGTATTAGTGCTGAGTCACTGTCAGTCCTGTCAATGTGTGTTAATGCTGACTCACTGTCAGTCCTGTCAATGTGTGTATTAGTGCTGAGTCACTGTCTCTCCGGTCAATGTCTGTATTAGTGCTGAGTCACTGTCAGTCCTGTCAATATCTGTTCCAGTTTTGAGTCTCTGCTATTCGGCCCCCTGCCTCAATAGTGGCACCTGTTTGGGAGACGCGGCCAATTTCAACTGCAGCTGCTCCCCAGGATTCACCGGTGTAACATGCGAGACAAGTAGGTCAACACAATAACTACGTCATTTCCAGTTTAGCCAGCTTTAACCCCGCTACAACGTTTTGCTTAAAGTTACATAGTCCAATGGTTTTTGTAATTTTTCTGAAATAAATATATTAAATTGATTGCTATAATCTACATTACTTTAGTTTGAAGTATCTTTTATGTTAAACGGCTAACTTTTGAGATATTTGAAATGTAAGCGTGTACAATTAGTTTTGGTAAGCATGTCAAAACTCTGACACCATTGGCTTCTGCAGTAACCGGTTCTATGAAATTGACTCAGTATTCCCTTCTATGTGGCGACAAATGTTTAACAAGTGCATCAGTATCTAAGTTAGTTCGCAGTGAATATGGTCTATGCTGCCGACACGGCGCAAAGGAACCCCCAATCAATCAATCAGTATCTAAGTAAAATCAAATCTAGATAATTGTTTAGTTTGGAAAATTTGATGCTTCATCGGACTCTGCAGCTTTACGTACTTTTCCACCTTGGACATGAATCAGTTTTGACCTCTTGACCTCTCTTTATATATGTGGTGCATAACACATTATGTGAGTATAAATAATAGAAGGCCCTCTATCTACGCCTATCTTCTACTCAACTACCAAATGTAGCTGACTCTGCATGTGCCGTGCTAGTGGCGCCCCCATCGGCTGCTGCGCTCACTAACTGACTGACTCCTGCTAGTAGCATTAACTCCCGGTATACACAGTGAATTTGTAGTTCATGTTCATGCAATGAATGCAATCCAAGTCATCCAGCAGGTGGTGCAATTCACACTATTCACGCCGCGGCCATGTTGAAACCAGACCGAGGCCACTTACGCGTCTGCGAGGCGCCGCTGTATGAAAAGTAATGCTAATACGTTTTCATCGACCAATACCTCTCGAAATCACTCAAATTTGAGGGTATCCATTTTTTAAACTACCATATTCATCTTTGCATACCTGTTTTCTATCTATTGACCAATTTTCACAAAGATTGGGTGGCCCTTGCATGGTGATTTTCCCATTCTTTAACTACAATGTGACTGTCAACTTCAAGTCTGCATAGTTATGGTGGTATCATGTAATGCAGTACTGTCAGCGTAGTTATCTGTGCAACACAGTTAAACAATTAGTCTTAGTAATTAATCAATAAAAATTTACCAATAAATAGAAAAAAGGTATGCAAAAATGAATATGATAGTTTCAAAAGTGAATATCTTCAAATTTTACTACTTTAATTTCTGTAGTAGTTCATACACATCGGCACACAGCAGTGTCTTATGCCCGACGCATAATCAGCCTCGTTCTGATGACGAATTAGGTCACGCGTGAATAGTGTGAATAAGCAGATCATGCAAAGCCGTTGACCATATTTGGTGGTGTAAATGTAGGTCAAATTGTAAGAGCAAATAATTAACTGATAATTATTTTCCAAATTGAGGAGCACTTGTTGCAAATGAACTTCCAAATTGAAAAGAAATAAACGTGAAGAGTTCAGTCGCAAAACCCGGTGAACGCCAATCTAAAAATTGAGATAAACATCATACTATATTCAAACCTTCAAAAGGTTAATTTTTTACGATCATATTTGTTTCGTTCATTGCTCCACTCCATAATGATTTCATCGCAAGAAAAGTGGAATTAGTGAGAATA
This sequence comes from Branchipolynoe longqiensis, assembly GCA_030323885.1. Classification (NCBI taxonomy): domain Eukaryota; kingdom Metazoa; phylum Annelida; class Polychaeta; order Phyllodocida; family Polynoidae; genus Branchipolynoe; species Branchipolynoe longqiensis. The sequence goes on from CM059202.1 coordinate 44,715,812, forward strand.
AAAATTACCATCAGGTAAAAAAAACCTTTTATTTTAATTCAATTTTTAGAGGTTTTTACAGGGTTTTGCACCTGAACTCTTAAATTGTTACCAATCAATTTCCAAGTTGAAGAGCAATTGTTGGCAATCAATAGTTCCAAGACGCAATGTTGCTTATGTGGCTGTCACACTACGACGACAAGGGGGTGACGACAGCCCGGCGACTGGGATTTTGTGAAATCCCGACGACCTATGCAAATTCGGGCTAAGTTGGACGACAATCGGACGACATCCGGACGACATCGGGACAACAGACGGGACGACAGCGGGACGACAGTGTCTGTGTGTCTGTGTCTGTGTGTGTGTGTCTCTGGTTCTGTGTGTGTCTCTATGTGTGTGTCTGTGTCTCTGTGTGTCTGTTCTCTGTGTGTCTGTGTCTATGTGTGTGTCTGTGTCTATGTGTGTCTATGTGTGTCTATGTGTCTATGTGTGTCTATGTGTGTGTCTGTGTGTGTGTCTGTGTCTCTGTGTGTGTCTGTGTCTGTGTGTGTCTGTGTGTGTCTGTGTGTGTGTCTGTGTGTGTGTCTGTGTCTGTGTGTGTGTGTGTCTGTGTCTCTGTGTGTGCCTCACTCTCACTCTCAGTCTGAATCTGACTCTGACTCTGACTCTCAGTCTGACTCTGACTCTGACTCTCAGTCTGACTCTGACTCTCACTCTGACTCTCAGTCAACATGTCCAAAACACCTACGACAACCCGGCGACAGTCGAGAAAGAGTGGAGAAACTGGAGGTGTCGTGCAGGTGTCGCGGCGACACCTGCGCGACATCTTGTCGTCATAGTGTGACTGCTACATTAAAGTGCATTGTTCTATTGGTGTTCCTGTCACCAGACGCATTCAGACTTAAAATGGGATGAATTGCACTTCTCCATGGATGTGGTTGTCGCTCCTTACAGATATTGACAATTGTGTCGACCTGAACTGTGTGAAGGGGATTTGTGAAGACGGAATCAACGGGGCAACCTGCAAGTGTGATCTTCAATACACCGGCACGCTGTGTGACAAATGTAAGTTAATTCTGTGTCAGCTGCTTCATGTAATTATCTGTTTACATTGTGTGTTCTTATACCGTGACACTGTGTGAAAATGTAAATTATTTATGTGTCAGGCACTTCGTGTAATTATCTATCAGCAAAGACTTTCTACCAGCATGAAACTGATACATGAGATGTAAGATTAAATAAACCCACTATGCACACCGTATGTCTGCGTGCCGTGATACATGAGATATAAACATAAATAAAGCCACTATACACACCGTATGTCTGTGTGCTGTGATACATGAGATGTAAACATAAATAAAGCCACTATGCACACCGTATGTCTGCATGCCATGATACATGAGATGTAAACATAAATAAACCCACTATACATACCGTATGTCTGCATGCCATGATACATGAGATGTAAACATAAATAAACCCACTATACACACCGTATGTCTGCATGCCATGATACATGAGATGTAAACATAAATAAACCCACTATACATACCGTATGTCTGCATGCCATGATACATGAGATGTAAACATAAATAAACCCACTATACACACCGTATGTCTGCATGCCATGATACATGAGATGTAAACATAAATAAACCCACTATACACACCGTATGTCTGCATGCCGTGATACATGAGATGTAAACATAAATAAAGCCACTATGCACACCGTATGTCTGCATGCCATGATACATGAGATGTAAACATAAATAAACCCACTATACACACCGTATGTCTGCATGCCGTGATACATGAGATGTAAACATAAATAAACCCACTATACACACCGTATGTCTGCATGCCTGATCATGAGATGTAAACATAAATAAACCCACTATACAACCGTATGTCTGCATGCCATGATACATGAGATGTAAACATAAATAAACCCACTTACACACGTATGTATGCATGTACATGAGATGTAAACATAAATAAACCCACTATACACACCGTATGTCTGCATGCTGTGATACATGAGATGTAAACATAAATAAACCCACTATACACACCGTATGTCTGCGTGCCGTGATACATGAGATGTAAACATAAATAAACCCACTATACACACCGTATGTCTGTATGCTGTGATACATGAGATGTAAACATGAATAAACCCACTATACACACCGTATGTCTGCATGCCGTGATACATGAGATGTAAACATAAATAAACCCACTATACACACCGTATGTCTGCATGCCGTGATACATGAGATGTAAACATAAATAAACCCACTATACACACCGTATGTCTGCATGCTGTGATACATGAGATGTAAACATAAATAAACCCACTATACACACCGTATGTCTGTGTGCTGTGATACATGAAATGTAAACATAAATAAACCCACTATACACACCGTATGTCTGCATGCCATGATACATGAGATGTAAACATAAATAAACCCACTATACACACCGTATGTCTGTATGCTGTGATACATGAGATGTAAACATAAATAAACCCACTATACACACCGTATGTCTGCATGCCGTGATACATGAGATGTAAACATAAATAAACCCACTATACACACGGTATGTCTGCATGCCGTGATACATGAGATGTAAACATAAATAAACCCACTATACACACCGTATGTCTGCATGCTGTGATACATGAGATGTAAACATAAATAAACCCACTATACACACCGTATGTCTGCATGCTGTGATACATGAGATGTAAACATAAATAAACCCACTATACACACCGTATGTCTGCATGCCCATACATGAGATGTAAACATAATAAACCCACTATACACACCGTATGTCTGTGTGCTGTGATACATGAAATGTAAACATAAATAAACCCACTATACACACCTATGTCTGCATGCCGTGATACATGAGATGTAAACATAAATAAACCCACTATACACACCGTATGTCTGCATGCCGTGATACATGAGATGTAAACATAAATAAACCCACTATACACACGTATGTCTGCATGCTGATACATGAGATGTAAACATAATAAACCCACTATACACACCCTATGTCTGCATGCCATGATACATGAAATGTAAACATAAATAAACCCACTATGCACACCGTATGTCTGTGTGCTGTGATACATGAAATGTAAACATGAATAAACCCACTATACACACCATATGTCTGCATGCCGTGATACATGAGATGTAAACATAAATAAACCCACTATACACACCGTATGTCTGCATGCCGTGATACATGAGATGTAAACATAAATAAACCCACTATACACACCGTATGTCTGCATGCCGTGATACATGAGATGTAAACATAAATAAACCCACTATACACACCGTATGTCTGCATGCCGTGATACATGAGATGTAAACATAAATAAACCCACTATACACACCGTATGTCTGCATGCCGTGATACATGAGATGTAAACATAAATAAACCCACTATACACACCGTATGTCTGCATGCCGTGATACATGAGATGTAAACATAAATAAACCCACTATACACACCCTATGTCTGCATGCCATGATACATGAGATGTAAACATAAATAAACCCACTATACACACCGTATGTCTGCATGCCGTGATACATGAGATGTAAACATAAATAAACCCACTATACACACCCTATGTCTGCATGCCATGATACATGAGATGTAAACATGAATAAACCCACTATACACACCGTATGTCTGCATGCCGTGATACATGAGATGTAAACATAAATAAACCCACTATACACACCCTATGTCTGCATGCCATGATACCTGAGATGTAAACATGAATAAACCCACTATACACACCCTATGTCTGTGTGCTGTGATACATGAGATGTAAACATAAATAAACCCACTATGCACACCGTATGTCTGTGTGCTGTGATACCTGAGATGTAAACATAAATACACCCACTATACACACCGTATGTCTGTGTGCCGTGATACATGAGATGTAAACATAAATACACCCACTATACACACCGTATGTCTGTATGCCATGATACATGAGATGTAAACATAAATAAACCCACTATACACACCCTATGTCTGCATGCCATGATACATGAAATGTAAACATAAGTAAACCCACTATACACACCGTATGTCTGTGTGCTGTGATACATGAAATGTAAACATAAATAAAGCCACTATGCACACCATATGTCTGCGTGTTGCGCATTAGTTCAAATGCATCACATAAAATAGCGAACCTGAGTTTGTTAAAACAATTACTCCCCCGTTCTCTGGCTAACCTAGACTCGTCTATGATTGTGGCTAATGAGAATTTACACAAATCTAAATAACTTTTTGCAGAAATTAATAATTTCACTCAGTCTTTTGTTTGGTGGTCTGGAAACAGAAATCTCCTGGTGACTTAACCAATTCAAACGTCTCGTTTAATCAGACTAATGGATCAAATTTATAACCCTCATTTGGAACAAGTTTGTTGGTTGTTGGAGTTTTACATCCTGGCAACATCTAAGGTCATATCAGGATGGGTACCTACAGACTTGTGATAGTGCGCACTCACGGCGAGTTCTATAGGGCTGCCCCACTGGAAGCCCATCCCTTCTGCATGCACCATGACCCCCTGTAAAGTATACTGCTCGAATCTGTGAATGCAGATTATGAGGCAGGCTATGGTGAAATCAATACAGGCAAAGAGAAAGGAAGAGAATAAAGAGTGAAAGAAGAGAGAGAGTCAAGCCCTCTGGTTTATTATTTATATGGTACATGGGTTCATTGTAGAGTATCGCCCCACCCTTTTCCCCCAATGGGAAACAAGCATTCTTAGCTCTACCAATAGGGATCCAGCATTCCTGGTCCCCATGGTTACCAGTGATCTGCCCACCACCACCAAGCTGTGTGGCTCCCGTGGCCACCACCTGCCTTGAGCCTTAGTGTGGTGTTCCTAACTAGCAGATGGGGGAGTGGGTAGGCTCTGAGTGCCCCTTACACACAGTCCTGCAAGCACCACTATGTCTATTTACATCCCACTCAGGCACCACCAACCCATACATATATATACATACATGCACCAGGTCACGTATTCCCAATCAGTAATAGAACATTTGCATTCCCCCAATGCCGTAAAGCGGAAAATTTTACACCCCGATATCCCACTCAGTTATATTATCCTGATATGGAACAAACCAGTCCTTACCCTATCCTATTTCTGTCAAGTACAAAGACTAGGTAGCGACATGTATAAATTTAGTAGGTCAACGCTTTGGCTCGGGGCTGGATTTGAACTTAGCGACTTCCTACATGCGAAGCCAACCAGACTCTTAAATCTGCATAGTCCGATGAAAACATCAAATTTTCAAAACCAAAACCCTCTCCTATATTTGATTCTACATATCTAACTTAGATACTGATGCACTTATTAAACATGTTTTGTTGCCACATAGAAGGGAATACTGAGTCGATTTAACAGAACATGTTACTGCACAAGCCTATGGTGTCAGAGTTTTGGCATGCTTGCCAAAATTAATTTCCCATGCTCGTGCTTCAATTATCTCTAAAGTTAGCCATTTCAGATCAAAGTTACCGCAAACTAAAGCAAGATAGATTATAACAAGCAATTTAATTTAATATATATACCTCAGCAAAATAGCCGAAGTTCAAAACCATCAGACTATACAACTTTAACCAATTGAGCCATGTCGTTTGATCAGACTAATGGTTCAAATTTATAACATTCATTTAAAACAAGTTGGTTGGTTGTTGGAGCTTTACATCCTGGCAACATCTAAGGTCATATCAGGATGGGTACCAACTTGTGACAGTGCGCACTCATGTCGACTTTATAGTGCTGCCCCACTGGGAAATCAGGCCAGCAACACCTTGTCCAAATATCACACTCAGTAACATTATCCTGACACTGAGTCAAACCAGTCCTTGCCCTATCCTAATAATGCCCAGTGCCAGGCTAGGAAGCGACAAGTATCCATTTCATTTATAAGTCATTGGTTCGACTCGACCACGAACCGAACTCACGATCCCCCGCACGCGAGGTCTGCGCTCTACCGAGATTCGGCCACTGCGCCGGGTTTGAAACTACTTGAACAAGTTTTGTTGTTCTTGACGTAGTTTACTTGATTACGCAGGGCAAATTTCAATCACGGACAATTGGTCTTCCTCATTTCACTGCTCCTTGCCCTATCCTATTAATACCGAGCACCAGGCTAGGTAGCGACAAGTATACATTAAGTCATTAGGTTTGACTCGCCCAGGGTTCGAACCCGCGAGTTCATATCCCACGACCCACCAGAATGGGAGACGTCCGCTCAACTCATTCGACCATCGCGTTGGTTGGGTTTTGTTTTTTTTAATTTAAAATTGTGTAATTCTTTTTGATAAATAATTTTGGCATTCTGTGCTAACATGGTGGCTGCAGTGATCAGCTGTCCCCTACCGGTGGTTGTCAACGCGTCGAGTGCGAACGCCACGGCGACCTCCAACTACGGCTACGATGACTACCTGCTGTTCTCCTGTGTCGAAGGACACAAGTTCCCCGACATGAAGGTGAACAGGACTTCACGCTGCACGGCCCGAGGCTGGAAGCCTGCAGTCAGCGCATGCGCAGGTAAGGCTTGGTGGGGTTTTACGACCTCACAACATGTAAGACCATATCAGGGCGGCTCCCTACAGACTGACTTGTGACAGTGCGCACTCATGGCGACTTTTATATTTGATGTCGCTGCCTCACTGGGAGTCCAGGCCACCAGCACCATGAGCCGATATCCCACTCAGTCACATTATCCTGACACTGAGCCAGCCAGTCCTTGCCTTATCCAAGATACTCACTCTGGAAACTGGACTATGTGTGCCGTGTATCAATTTAGTTTCACGAAAATAAAAGAAATCTGAATCAAGCACACTCACACAATTTTAAACAGAAGATTCCTGTGTGTTAAATGTTGTTGTTTTAAATCTTGAGATAGTCTGCTGCTCACCGCCATCTTGTTTCCGTCTCCCACAGAGCATTGCGACGAGCTGCCTTCCGTCGCCAACTCGGTGATGACGAACGCCAACACCCAAGTCGACACGGTCTGTAAAATATTCCGGAGTTTGGGAGTAGATAAAGTTGCATAGTCCGATGGCTTTGAGTTTCTGTAATTTTTCTTGAGATAAAAACAGTAAATTGATTGTTACAATCTACCTTACTTTAGTTTGAAGCACCTTTTATTTTAAATGGCCAAGTTTTGAGATATTTGAAAGGCAAACATGTCAAATTAGTTTGGGCAAGCACACCAAAACTCTTGACACCATTGGCTTCAGCAGTAACAGGTTTGCTTAAATTGACTCAATATTCCATTCTCAATCAATCAATAGTTCCATCCTCTAGTCGAGGGTTGGATGCAATGGTTCTCCACTTGTCCCGATGTTGTGCTGTTCTGATAGACTGTGAATAATTCAAGCCTGTCCACTGTGAAATATTTGTAAACCATGATGTTCTTGGTCTCCCTCTCCCTCTGCTGCCATTCACCTTCCCTTCCAACAATGTACGGTATATTGAACTCTGACGAATGATGTGGCCAAAATAAATAAGTTTCTTTGTCTGTATAGTGGCAAACAAGCTTTTCTTATTTTTAATTTTTCTGAGAACTTCTTTGTTGGTGATCTTCTTTGTCCATGATATTTTCATCATCCTTCGATAAGTCCACATCTCAAATGCTGCTAAACGTTTGTACATTTTCTTAGAGATTGTCCATGTCTCAGCCCCATACATTAGAGTAGACCACACATAACACTGAAGAATACGCTTCCTTGTTTGTATTGATATCTTACTTGATGTTAACACTCTATACATTTTGGAGAATGTTGTTCGGGCTATTGTTATCCTTCTTTTAATTTCTTCCTCACATCTCCCATCATTTGTAATCTATTCCATTCTATGTGCCGACAAATCCTTAATACGTGTCTCAGCACATCTAAGTGCGATATGTAGAATCAATTCTAAATAATTGTTTGTTTGTTGTTCTTTATGTCCTAGCAACATCTAAGGTCATATCAGAACAGTTACCGACTGCTTTTTCACTAAAAGGGAGTTTTCTGTGTGAAAATTACGTTATATATAGTACTCTCCAATAAAGGTGCTTTTGCACAGAAGAGAAGTTTTCTATGTGCGAGCTACATTATATATATAGTACTCTGCAATATTGCACAGAAGAGAAGTTTTCTATGTGAGAGCTACATTATATATAGTACTCTCCAATAAAGGTGCTTTTGCACAGAAGAGAAGTTTTCTATGTGTTAGCTACCTAATATGTATAACTCTGTAACGAAAGGGGTGTTCGGTACGATTTCGATTCTGGGGTTGTTTCTAACCTTACGACGGTTACTCGTTGCAGAACTGCAACATAAATAGAGAGGCTCCGATAAATCGGCCCAATCTTTGGTTGAAGAGTTAACTTCAGTAGGGAGTGTTGTAGAAGCTGGGGACATCTTTACAACGTTGTAACGGCGAGGCATTGGGGTGGCAGCGAATCTCTTCGGTCCGGCGGTAGTTGAGCTGTAGGTGTAGTTGAGCACTTGAATCCGGTCAGAAGCAAGGGGTTCGAGGAAGGCGGGTAAAGATGGGAGCAGTGGTGGTTCCAGCAACGAGAACAAGACAGAGAAATTGTAATGGTGAAGGGCCCCACCCAAGAACACAACTACCCTGGTCAGGGGAAGAAGTATGCCTGGGAGAAATTGGAAGGGTACAGTCTAGGAAAGAGAAATGAGGAGAGTTGAGTCAAAGGACCATGTCTATTTGCTCTATGGTGACCGACCAGCGAGCCATAGACACGGACAGAGTAAGAGTAGAAAGTGAAATGCCAGTGGGCTCCCCCTCCTGGAACTCTTTTCAGACATATCAAGGAGGAGCATGGCCGGCGGAGAGGTGATAGAGAGAGGTGTGGACAGAGTGCGGTCCGGATAGCAAGTGGTGTTCGGTACAAGCAAGCTAGGTTACATGACCAAGGACCTCTATAAACAGTAGTGTAAGTCAGATGACCACTCTCTCTCCCCACCACCACCAGCCAGTCCAGACATGAGTAGCATGTGCTTGTGTCCAGTGTAGTTTGGATTAAAACCATGTGAGTATAAAATTGTATTCTTGTATGATACAACCAGTCGTCCACAACTGGTTCATCAAAGGCTGTGGTATGTGTTGGACTGTCTGTGGGAAAGTGCATATAAAAGACCCCTTGGTGCTTATTGGAAAGAGTAGCCTATGTGGCGGCAGTGGGTTTCCCCCAAAGAAATATGCCAGAATGACCATATGTTTGATGTCCAATAGCCGATGATAAAATCAATGTGCTCTAGAGGCGTCATTAAATAAAACAACCTTTACTTTTTTCTTGTGTGATACGTTTTTGGGGGTTTTCTTTTTTGGTAAAGCATTTATTCATCTGAATATGACATTTGTCAGCGTCGGAGTGCTGGTCTTCCAGCCATCTTACTATTGGAATTGACAGTCTATATAATCTAAGTTTGATCAGTGCTGTATTAGTTACAGCACCGATCCTGTAGAATTAAGCGAGTGGCTCCTGCTGTATAATGTACAGCACCAGTCAATGTAGTTCATGCAAAAATGGGGAGCAGTGCTGAGTAGAAAGTGTATAGTCAGAGCAACTCAAGCAATTGTTGAGGGTTAAATTTTTCTCTTATAAAATATGGTAAGTTTATAGTTGACAATACATTTTGTCTGTCTTATATAATGTTCAGTGTGTTTAAAAGAGGTTGATAGTTGTGTAGGATGTTCGGTGTGTTGATGGTTTGTTTATGATGGTTAAGGGTGGTGGCAGGCGAAGGGGCCCCATTGGGATGGGTTCAGATAAAGAGCCCAACAAGTGATTTCTGAAGTAGACAGCAAACATTCTATCGATGCAATAAGCACAACTTCTCCACCAGCTACTGGACTCTAGTTTAACGTACACCGTTATTTTACTGTGTGTTGTTGTTGTTGAACTTATTTATGACATGGGACTTATTGCAACCGGCTGCACAGTTTGTTTGTTTGAGTTTTACGTCCTGGCAACATCTAAGGTCATATCAGGACCGGTACCTACAGACCTGTTGGTTGGTTGTTGGAGTTTTACGTCCTGGCAACATCTAAGGTCATATCAGGACGGGTACCTGCAGACTTGTTGGTTGGTTGTTGGAGTTTAACATCCTGGCGACATCTAAGGTCATATCAGGACGGGTACCTACAGACTTGTTGGTTGGTTGTTGGAGTTTTACGTCCTGGCAACATTTAAGGTTATATCAGGACGGGTACCTACAGACTTGTCGGTTGGTTGTTGGAGTTTTACGCCCTGGCAAATCTAAGGTCATATCAGGACGGATACCTACAGACTTGTTGGTTGGTTGTTGAAGTTTTACGTCATGGCGACATCTAAGGTCATATCAGGTCGGGTACCTACAGACTTGTTGGTCGGTTGGTTGTTGGAGTTTTACATCCTGGTGACATCCAAGGTCATATCAGGACGGGTACCTACAGATTTGTCGGTTGGTTGTTGGAGTTTTACGCCCAGGCAAATCTAAGGTCAAATCAGGACGGGTACCTGCAGACTTGTTGGTTGGTTGGTTGTTGGAGTTTTACGTCCTGGCAACATCTAAGGTCATATCAGGATGGGTACCTACAGACTTGTTGGTTGGTTGTTGGAGTTTTACATCCTGGCAACATCTAAGGTCATATCAGGATGGGTACCTACAGACTTGTTGGTTGGTTGCTGAAGTTTTACGTCATGGCGACATCTAAGGTCATATCAGAGAACCAACGCTTTTGCAGGTCGTCAACTTCACGTGCCTGTTCGCGCACAAGTTTGCAGACGACTCGTCCCACCTCACCATCCAGTGCCTCTCCCCAGGCAACTGGAGCATCTCCGCCAACCAGACGCCTGACTGCGAAGGTAACGTCCAGTTTACGCTCATGTAGGAGTCCGCTCGGGGCTGATTGTTATAATTGATGTTTCTTTAGTTAGAAGTTACTTTTATTATGAATGGCTAACTTTGAAGAATTCTAAGTAAAAAAACATAGACAATTTATTTTGGTTTGCATGTAAAAAGTGCAGACTCTATAAGCTTCAGTGGTGACAGGTTCTATTGAATAGACTTAGTCTTCCACTCTGTGCAGCAATAGACGCTTAATAGTGTCTGAGTTGGATGTGTAGCATCAAAGCTAGATCAATAGCTTGATTCAGAAAAAGTGATGCTTCCTGACATTGGTGAGCTGTCCCGTCCTGCCGACACCCCCCCCCCCCCCACCCGCTGTTCTTGTTACCCTGACCTGTGTTCCTTACAGTGGTGCGCTGTCCCGTCCTGCCAACACCCCCCCCCCCTCGCTGTTCTTGTTACCCTGACCTGTGTTCCTTACAGTGGTGCGCTGTTCCATGCTGCCGACACCCCCCCACCCAGCTGTTCTTGATACCCTGACCTGCGCCCCATACAGTGTTGCGCTGTTCCGAGCTGCTGACCCCCCCCCCCCACCCCGCTGTTCTTGTTACCCTGGACAGTGGTGCGCTGTTCCCCATATTGCCGACACCACCCCCCCCACCCCCACTTTTCTTGTCACCTTGACCTACTTTCCTTACAGTGGTGCCTCTTCCACATTGCCAACACACCCCCACCCCGCTGTCTTGATACCCTGACTCCTACTTCACAAGCTGTAATTTGCCGACACCCCCCCCCCACCCCTCTGTTCCTGTTACCATGACCTGCGTTCCTTACAGTGATGCCGCTTCCCGTCCTGCCGACACCCCCACCCCCCCCCCCACCCCGCTGTTCTTATTACCCTGACCTGTGTTCCTTACAGTGGTGCGCTGTCCCGTCCTGCCGACACACCCACACCCTGCTGTTCTTGTTACCCTGACCTGCATTCCTTACAGTGGTGCGCTGTCCCATCCTGCCGACACACACCCCACCCCGCTGTTCTTGTTACCCTGACCTGCATTCCTTACAGTGGTGCGCTGTCCCATCCTGCCGACACACACCCCACCCCGCTGTTCTTGTTACCCTGACCTGCATTCCTTACAGTGGTGCGCTGTCCCATCCTGCCGACACACACCCCACCCCGCTGTTCTTGTTACCCTGACCTGCATTCCTTACAGTGGTGCGCTGTCCCATCCTGCCGACACACACCCCACCCCGCTGTTCTTGTTACCCTGACCTGCATTCCTTGCAGTGGTGCACTGTCCCATCCTGCCAACACACACCCCACCCCGCTGTTCTTGTTACCCTGACCTGCATTCCTTACAGGGATGCGCTGTCCCGTCCTGCCGACACACACCCCACCATTCTGTTCTTGTTACCCTGACCTGCATTCCTTACAGTGGTGTGCTGTCCCATCCTGCCGACACACACCCCACACCGCTGTTATTGTTACCCTGACCTGCATTCCTTGCAGTGGTGCACTGTCCCATCCTGCCGACACACACCCCACCCTTCTGTTCTTGTTACCCTGACCTGCATTTCTTACAGGGATGTGCTGTCCCGTCCTGCCGACAACCCCCCACCCCGCTGTTCTTGTTACCCTGACCTGCATTCCTTACAGTGGTGCGCTGTCCCATCCTGCCGACATCCGCCCCACCCAGCTGTTCTTGTTACCCTGACCTGCGTTCCTTACAGTGGTGCGCTGTCCCATCCTGCTGACACACCCCACCCGGCTGTTCTTGTTACCCTGACCTGTGTTCCTTACAGTGGTGCGCTGTCCCGTCCTGCCGACACCTCGCTGTTCTTGTTACCCTGACCTGTGTTCCTTACAGTGGTGTGCTGTCCCGTGCTGCCGACACCCCCCCCCCTCGCTGTTCGTGTTACCCTGACCTGTGTTCCTTACAGTGGTGCGCTGTTCCGTGCTGCCGACACCCCCCCCACCCAGCTGTTCTTGATACCCTGACCTGCATCCCATACAGTGTTGTGCTGTTCCGTGCTGCTGACCCCCCCCTCACCCCGCTGTTCTTGTTACCCTGACCTGCGTTCCTTACAGTGGTGCGCTGTCCCATCCTGCTGACACACCCCACCCGGCTGTTCTTGATACCCTGACCTACTTCCTTACAGTGGTGCACTGTCCCGTCCTGCCAACACACCCCCACCAGGAGTTGTCCACCAGGGAGCACGTCTACAAGACCCGCGTCTCCTTCTGGTGTCAGGTCGGCTACGAGCTGTTCGACCACACGACGGCCAGGTCTGTCCGCTGCCTGCCCAGCGGGCTGTGGACGGCCGACCTGCCGCCCTGCCTCCGTACGTCAGTCAGCCTGCCTGTAGCCTGCCTGTAGCCTGTCTGTAGCCTGTCTGTAGCCTGCCTGTAGCCTGCCTGTAGCCTGCCTGTAGCCTCGCTTTAACCTCCCTGTAGCCTGCCTGTAGCCTGCCTGTAACCTGCCTGTAGCCTGCCTGTAGCCTACCTGTAGCCTGCCTGTAGCCTGCCTGTAGCCTGTCTTTAGCCTGCATGTAGCCTGCCTGTAGTCTGTCTGTAGCCTGCCTATAGCCTGTCTGTAGCCTGACTATAGCCTGCCTGTAACCACCCTGTAACCTCCCTGTAGCCTGTCTGTAGCCTGCCTGTAGGCTGTCTGTAGCCTGCCTGTAGCCTGCCTGTAGCCTGCCTATAGCCTGCTTGTAACCTCCCTGTAACCTCCCTATAGCCTGCCTGTAGCCTGCCTGTAACCTCCCTGTAGTCTGCCTGTAGCCTGCCTGTAGCCTGCCTGTAGCCTGCATGTAGCCTGCCTGTAGCCTGTCTGTAGCCTGCCTGTAGTCTGTCTGTAGCCTGCCTGTAGCCTGTGTGTAACCTGTCTGTAGCCTGCCTGTAGTCTGCCTGTAGCCTGCCTGTAGCCTGTCTGTAGCCTGTATGTAGCCTGTCTGTAGCCTGCCTGTAGTCTGCCTGTAGCCTGCCTCTAGCCTGCCTGTAGCCTGACTGTAGCCTGCCTGTAACCTTATGTAACCTGATTGTAACCTGCCTGTAACCTGCATTTAACCTGCCTGTAACATGCATGTAACGTGCATGTAACCTTGTGTAACCTGATTGTAACCTGCCTGTGACCTGCATTTAACCTGCCTGTAACCTGTCTGTAACCTGCATTTAACCTGCCTGTAATATGCATGTAACCTGTCTGTAACCTGTCTGTAACCTGCCTGTAACATGCCTGTAACATGCCTGTAACATGCCTGTAACATGCCTGTAACATGCCTGTAACATGCCTGTAACATGCATGCAACCTGCCTGTAACATGCCTGTAACATGCTTGTCACATACCTGTAACCTGCCTGTAGCCTTCCTGTAACCTGCATGTAACCTTCCTGTAGCCTGCTTGTTGCCTGCTTGTAGCATTTGTCTGGTGGCATAGACGTGCGCCTTAACTAACTCTAATGTTCCGGTCACAAACACGTTAGTGGACGTAGTTGAGGCGTAGTTGAGGCTAACGTAGTCGAACATAGTTGAACGTACTTGAACGTAGCTTAACATAGCTGAACGTAGTTGAACGTAGTTGAACAGGTTGAACGTAGTTGAACGTAGCCTAATCTTTACAACATGAGCCCATGTTTTAGGAATGTTTAAAAACGTTTAAATTCGATGATTAAGGAAGGGAAATTTCAATCGCGAACAATTGGTCTTCTCCTTGCCCTATCCTATTAATACTATTACCAAGCTCCAGGCAAGGTAGCGACAAGTATATATTTTTAAGTCATTGCTTTGACTCGGCTAGGGTTCCAACCCAGGGGGGTGGGGTGGTGGCGGGGGGGTAATTCCACGACCTACCAGAACAGGAGACGGACGCTCAACTCATTTGTCCATCGCGTGTGGTTTTGTGATTTGACCTTTGTGTTTTCGAGCAGATGTCAGATGTCCGATGATTGACCTTGGCGACATTGCGGGCAACACCCGGAACACGTCCGACAACAGGTGAGGCGGGAGACGCCGGCGTCCCTATGAGCAGCGTCTGAGGGACGCCGGCGTCCCTGAGACAGCAGCGTCGAAGGCTGCGTTTACTTCTTTTGTAGTTCCTTCTTTTGTAGTTCCTTCTTTTGTAGTTCCTTCTTTTGTAGTTCATTCTTTTGTGGTTCATTCTTTCCGTAATTCATTCTGTTGTAGTTCATTCTTTTGTGGTTCATTCTTTCCGT